>JAUFNR010000300.1:0-48001 GCA_031216915.1 Pictodentalium vernedei
GGGTGTCTTGTTCGAAATGTGGAAAATGTGCAGACAATATTTTGGGAAAATTCTCTCTGATGCACTAAATTCAACCCAAGTTATTTATTTATAAACAGAATTTGTATGGATAGAAGAGGAAAGTAGCCAACACCTCAGAATACTGACAGAACAATTCAAATGAAAATTTGTTCCCGTATATGTACACCTGCTCTGGCCAAGCCTGATAATGAACAACAGCTTGTCATTTGTAGATTGGGGCCCCACAGCAGCCCACAGAGGTTTAAATTAGTGGTATCAGTTTAAGAACAATATGGAACCCCCCTAAAGACAGCTGTGCCTACTAAGTGTATAAGTTTATTTTGGATTTTAATGGGAGAGTGGGGGGTGGGTGTCTGAGAACGGTAGTAGAAAATTTGCACGTAGGGGTGGGTGGGTGTAAAAAGGAGCTGAATAAAAAATAGGACGTCACGTCTTGCAAATTTTTAGTGCCCCCCCCCCCCCCCCCCCCCCCCTCGTGATTCCACACAATAAATATTAAATCCATCAATCCATGAATTTGAACAGATGCGCAACAAATCATTTTTCGAGATCAGTACTCGCAGTGTTAAATTCAGAGTCGGCGGAAGCTAAAATCGCTCGGTACTGTTCTGGGTCGGTCCCGTTCTGGGAAGGTACTGATCTCGCGATATTCAAGATCACCACGACACTCTGAAAATGAACGTGGAAAGCAAACCAATCGGTTATTAGCCATGAGCGGATCAGGGAAGTGGCGTAATCTCAGTGAGGCCTCTGGGGCCTTGTCCACCACCCGGAAATTTTCGCTGCCGCCCCCCCCCCCCCCCCACATGACATCTAGAGCTCTAAAACGGCCTCTACTACAGGGGTACACACTATAAATGCTCCAGATTCACTCTTAGATCACTGAAATTTGCAAACTTTTCCTTAACTATAGGAACCTCCGGATGTTACCCTTCCTGCCACTTCAAGGGAATTGGCAGGAAGGGTAACATCCGGAGGTTCCTATAGTTAAGGATAAGGGAGGTCTTCACCCCTCACAACGGACTTCCAAGTATCATGTCCCCACACCCTAAAAAATGGCTAGGGCAATCCCATTTATGGAATCCTGGCTACGCTCTTGATGCAATGTCCTACTTTTTGTAACTCAGCTTTGGTTCTCAAGCACAGAGACCAGGGACACTATATTATCCGCATTGGATGTCATTGTGGTATCGCGGATAATAGCGTGTCATCTGCATACAGCCATATAGCTCGTGCATACATGGGCCCCATGTGAGCCATTATAAATTAGCTTCTCGTTTTCAAATGTTGAATGAGTCAGTTAAAAGGTGAGGGAATTTTTTACTGGAAAGCATTGTGGTCGTATGCACGAAATCTTCGCATGGCCACATCTATCTTCAAATTTTTTTTTACCGGGAGGCTTCCTGACCTCGCGAAAGAAGGAGGGATACCACTCGTACTAAATGCCACATCAACATAGGCGGCGGGAGGTCAATTGACGTGTTTTGAAGGAGTGGGGGTCCGGTGAAAAAATATTGAAAATTGGTTCCACGAGAATACCCTGTTATTGGTTTCTTGGCCTTGATGAGAGCAATACAATATGTTATCCCCCGCGTGAACCTCAGGAAATAGACCAGTGCTTCTTTACTGCGGTAAACAAGTTCTGCTGTAACTGGTAAAATAGGACCCGGAACCAACGCCTGGGGGTGGAAGTCCTCTAAAGAAAGGCATTAACGATTGACTAAATTACGGACCCGTCATTGGAACGAACTTGTCGGTCTCATTTAACTGACGATCTCAAATTTCCAGTAGAATGGAATCGGGCAGAGAATTCCGAGTCTCACTCAGAAGAAGAGGTAGGATTTCCTATTGGGGTTGGGGGGGGGGGGGGAGGGGGCATAATGTTTTGGGGGTGCATAATGTTTTGCGAGTGCCAAGTCGATATATGCCACAGATGGGGGTGGGTATGTCTTTCCCATTGGTGGGGGTTTGGGGGTGTGCCCCCCCCCCCCCCACGAGAAAATTTCGAAAATTCAATGCCCTGAGACTGAATCTGGGACCCTCTGGTGCTTTCATTTTCCCATTTTGAGGGGCCACTGTAATTTTAGGAGCATGTCCCCTACCCCCCCCCCCCCCCTCCCCCACCTGGCTACTCAATTGGTCTCACTGCTTTTCAAGCTGCATATATTGCATCTTCTTACAACACTAGAATATAGTCAACATTGTCAGTGTCCAGGGGGTCCGGGCGATAAAATTCTCCTGTTGGGGAGCTTTAGCCCCCATCCATCGAGGAAACTGCTTCCTTTATTGTGTGCTTCTCAGTGATTACCCTGGCCCCGCGTCGGGGTACACAAGCCCCTTGTCGGGGATATTCTGGCGCCACCGCTGGTTAAGTATTGTATTCAACGGCGACTCGCCTATTAGGGCAAGCTAACCAAAAAGCGAAATACTACAGAAACGGAATAAAAAACATTCAAGAGGAGACAATTTGTAGGATTTTGAGAACATCTCGACGATTCGAATTTTTCCGACTCGAATCGACTCATCGAGTCAAGACTGAATTGAATCGAAGCTTAGCCCGTCTTTGAGGGTCATAAGGTATGTTTTTGAGGCTAAAAATGAAAACATTTAGTACTAGTTATTCAACAATGTTCTTTTTGCAAATAGCGTCCCCTTGTTGTGTTAGAGAAGGGTTTAATCAGACGGAACCCATCTCATGCCAAGAGGTTGTAGGAAATTATCAATTAAGCAAACAGATGGCACTTGAATTAGTCTTGTGAGAACAGCCACCTGTCTACATCAAGTGAACCCATAAATCTTTAGACAAAGGAATTCAGAGAGGATGCATACCATACGACGGGGACGTGGCTTATTCCCAGTTCCTTATACGACATTCGTTATCAACAGATAAAATCGGTTGATAACGAATGTCGAATAAGGAACTGGGTATAAGTAACGGTTGTCACGCCCCGTCGTATGGTATACATCCTCTCTGAATTGCTTTGTTTAAAAATAATTTATGGGTTCACGGTTGTGACACGTCCGCCCATACGACTCGTACTGAAATGCCCCGTCAGTCACCAGACACAATCTATTATTTTCTGGTTATATTGCAGAGAAACCCTCACTTTTGAGTTTAACACTTTGAAGATTAGATACTGGGCTTAAACCTTCATTCTACTTCCAAGCATTAAACCATTTGATTAATTGAACATATTCAATGGGTATTTTTTATTTGAAAAATATATTGGGCGAGTGTTCCCGTGAGAACCCCAGGAAGTGAAACAGTGTGGTAAACAAGCCATGTTTTACTAGTGAGAAAAGGACACGATGGCCAATGCCTGGTTTGGTTTGGAGATGATCTAAAATCGCCAACATAGGTATTTATTTATTTATTTATTTATTTATTGGTGTTTTTAAGGTCACATACTTATGCACAATGGCTAATCGTGACCGTGACAGTTTTACGGGTGGAGGAAGCCGGAGTACCCGGGGAGAACCACCGAGCAACGACGAGCAGCTGTCAGCTCTCCAACATCGTAACTCTGAACTCTGCACCGTAGCACAGGCAGGGTTAGATTGGTTGAAGACATGCGCACCATCGACGTGTAGTACGCCTCAGTACACAGCGTCATCGTGCCCCCATGTAGGCAATCGGGGTGAAGTGTCTTGCCCAAGGACACAACGCGCTTGCCGCAGGTGGGATTCGAACCGAGGACCTCTCGGCTTGCAGCCTGCACCTCTACCAACTGAGCCACCGCGCCCCCGCAAAATGGGTATAAACGATTGACTGGACTTGACTTTACATCCATTAATGATTGGCCATTGTGCAGAAAATATGTGACCTTAAACACCAATAAATAAATAAAAAATAAATAAATAAATGTTGTGGCGAGTTCATACGCCTGACCTTTTTAATAAATTCCCATGACTATTTGTAATGCTTGATTGGAAGTAATGAAGTGGTTAAAATCTGCGTCAAGAACATGGAGTAATCATAATCAAGTGAAATGAAAGGCTTTCTCGCGTTTTACGTTTTTCAGTTGCCAACATACATTTTATGGCTTTTTGATTATATCACTAAGTTTAACCCTCGCGGGCTGGAGATTTAAAAAAAAAATTACTTCTCTTTCACAGTCTGCAAACTGTGAAACTATAGTTGTTTCAAGGCACGTCTTGGCTGTCATATATGGGCAACCAAGACTTGCCTAGAAACAACTGCCAAGGCACTTGGAGTGCAAACTAGAGCTGTAGGTTAACCGAAACCGAACCGAGGTTTTTAGTTTTTTTAAAAAAAACGAAACCGAAACCGTCGACATCCCGTAATCTAAGGTTTTTCGTTTTTATTAAATACTCTCTTGCTGCAGAAATTCACAGAATGTAGCCATTCCAGAGTAGTGAGAGTACCCAGACACTGCCAATGGCAGTGTCTGGGTACTCTCACTACTCTGGGAAGGCTACATTCTGTGAATTTCCCACATTTCAGTTTAGTTGTGTTTGCAGCTTTCCTCAAGTTGTGTGTATGTGTCAGACCTCGAAAAATGGCCAAGCACAATAAAAGTTCTGTATATTTAGGTAATTATTATATTGGCCTTCCTGATTCTTCATGTATTATAGCTTATTTCGGGCATTCATTGAGTTTCCCTCAATTTCACTACCATTCAGTTATGACTCCGGACATAAGAATGAGTTTTATTGAATTTTACTTGGCCTCATGAACAAACCGAAAACCGAACCGAACCGAGGTTTTGCTCCACCTGAAAAACCAAATCGAAACCGAACAAGAAATTTAAAAACCTACAGCTCTAGTGCAAACTGCAAGTTTACACAAAGACTGCATATTGGGGCACCTGCTTTGTTATAGGAAAAAGTAATTAAAGTCGGAAATGGGTCATTAATGGTAAGGCGTGGAGGCATTTGCACATAATGAATGCTAAAACTGAAATCCACCCCCCCCCCCCACCCCCAGAATTAAACATTTAGCTTGATTTTCAATGAATCAGTTAAAAACTCCATCCTTTTCCAGGCCCTGCTTTTGAAAAAAGTAAATTCCATGACTTTCCAGGTTTTCCGTGACCCTGTAAATACCTTCAATAGCCCCACCCCCAACTCATATACACGCGTATCCACTTTTGGTCACAGAGGCGGCGGTACCAGGGGTGGGGGGGGGGGGGGGGGGCACATGAGACACGTGCCCGCCCCTTCACTTTTTTCCACAGACATGTTACGCGGTTACACAATGATTTAAAATGGGCGCATGCAAACGTGTCAATATACAGGCATTCCTATAATATATTATATGCAAATCCAAGCAACATTTGGCCAAGGAATCCTACCTTCCGTCACTTCGGTCTGTTTCTTCTACTTCGACCACCATCCAACCCGAAGGCTAGCCTTCGGGTTAGAAGATGATTGAAGTGGAAGAAATGGACAGGACAGTGACCACACCGCGGCATGCGCTTCTAAACGAGACACTAGAGTATGTCACTGTACATTTACTGATATACGATTTTATCTTTTTCCCACTTGGCCGAACTGTGGTAGCCCTGAAAAGTTATGCCCCCCCCCCCCCTTCCACTTTTATTGAGCTTCCGCTGCATCTGTCTGGTCAGTGCCCAGGGTCAAAATGAGTCAAAAGTGAAAGCAAAGGGATAATGGCTTGTGTTGCCAAATTTTACTGCGCAAATGTATGCGTTTATAGCTAATTTAGGTCACATGCAAAGAAGGTGAAAATATCTGCGCGCGTGTCAGGGAGGAGGTTAATGGTAACTAATACTGCGTTCTTCCTAATCTTTTAATCATTAATTATACTAGCGGATAAATCTTGTTTGAACTGGAAACCAAAAACTTCCCATCACTGAGGTTTCAACAAACAAAGTTGTGTACGCGAACTGTCGAATAATCGAGACCCGATGCGCCAACTACATGCCGAAACTGACACGCAAGTCGATAATCTGTTCGAGATATGTACATATAGATATAAATATAGTGGAAGGGGCAACCCCACAAGTAATGTAAAACACTCCATAATATGGTAACTATAATGCGGATTTCTGTCACTTCTGTGTGCTGAAGATAATGCGTTTGGTAATCCTGGTGAAGATCTATTTAACTGGGAGCGCAGTGGCTCGGTGGTTACGGGTGGGGCCTTCAAACAGAACGGTCCACGGTTCGATCCTCGCCAGTGATAACTGCGTTGTGTCCTTGGGCAAGACACTTAATCCCGATTACATTCGTAAGGACACGGTGACGTTGTGTACTAAGGCGTACTGCACGTCGATGGTGCAC
Source organism: Pictodentalium vernedei (assembly GCA_031216915.1). NCBI lineage: Eukaryota > Metazoa > Mollusca > Scaphopoda > Dentaliida > Dentaliidae > Pictodentalium > Pictodentalium vernedei. The sequence continues at coordinate 6,289 of JAUFNR010000300.1, forward strand.
TTGTCTTCAATCAATGCTAACCCTGCTTGTGTTGAGTTGGTATGTTGGGGGTCCGACAGTTGTTCGCCGCTGCTCGGTGGTTCTCTCCAGGTCCAGCCGTAAAATTGTCCGACACGAGGTGACACTAGCGGTCGAAAGTGTCGTTAACCCTTTGCGTCTACGGTACGTAATATTACGTACAAAAATTCCCCGTGCGCTGCGACTATAGTACGTAATATTAGATGTCACGTGACTTTCCCGCGTTCTGATTGGTTGAACAGAAACACCCTATTTTCCGATAGTTCGTCAGCGAAATCGCACAGACCTACTCTCATTTTTGAAAAAAAAAATAGTGCACGGTAATAGTGCACGGTTATAAATAGTAACATTCGAATTCGCTTAGAAAATTCCATGGAAGCGTAAATACTTTACAAGACATCTCGTCCCATATACATTATTACATTTAGTTTGGAGAAATAAAAATATGTGTATCGAAAGTGATGTTTGTAGTTGTGTTGGGGGCGGGGAGGGAGTTAATGGAATGATGGTATTGTGTTTCTTGGGGTTTTGGTTCTCTACCTCTCTATCCCAGAACTATGAGTGACAGAATTAACTTAGTTTACCTGTTTAAACCCTGAACCATTTTCTTTTCTCTTTGGCTGTGAATAAAAATATTATCTTGCATATATGACCGATGAAGAACCCCCCCCCCCCCCCCCCCCCCCCCACACACACACACACACACACAATTCTAATATAATAAATATAGCATGACTTTCTTTTCGTTGACTATGCCAAAATAGTGGTCCTCGAGGAGAGAATAGTCTCTCAGCTACGCGTCGGGACTATCCTCTCCTCGCGGACCACTATTTTGGCATAGTCATCTCAAAGCCATGCTATATTTATTAAATATTACGTTCTCCGACTTTTAAAAATTGCGTTTGACGTCGTAAAAGCACGATTCTTCTTGACGTTAAAACGTCACGATAACCCTAGTGGGAAAGGGTTAAACTCCAATAAATAATAATTAGACATATTATCACCGAGGTGTTCGGCACATATCCGGGGGTGTCGCGAAGATGACAGATTGGGAAGGGGGTGTTGGGGTGGGGGTTAAACTTTATTTGCTTCGACTGTGATGGCTCAAGTCCCGAATGACCAATATTCCAGCTACATCATCAAGGCATGTCTTCGCCTAAGGCATGTCCTGATGATGTAGATGGAATATTAGTGCGTCGGGATTATAGTTACCCCCCCCCCCCCCCCCCAGGACTTGGAGATTTAGTAGCATAAATAAAATATACATGTAGAAGTCGTGACGGAACTTCTTATTCAGTTAACTAGTACCGTATCTGTACTCCAAATTGGCTTGGTTTTGCCCCCCACCCCCACCCCTCCCACAACAGCCAGAATTGGATACTACAGACATTTGTATGACTGACTGTGTGAAACAAGTCCGAGTATAAAATCTAGTCCTTTAAGGAAGACTATGGTGGTTAAAGCGTTGTATCTTTCCTCTTACAAGTTTCTGAGATTTTTATTCCTTTTAAAACGTCACCGTATGATGATCTATATACTGTACGTTGAAATCTTCATGTGGCTAACAGTCAGAGTAGTTTCCTCTTCTATTCATCTTTCGGAATGTTGGTAGGCAATGACCGCTTCACATTAAACAAGCAATAATTCTATATATTTATTATTCGTCGCAGTTGCTAGTTGGTATACAGAAAAAAGTAGTCGGTAGTATATAGGGATGCAAATGCACTCTAAAGTAAACGGTAAAATGTTTTGATACAGGGAAAGGTTTATGTCCCAATGTAACCAATTTCCTGTAGAAAGTATGTTGGGTTGTAGGGGGATGGGGGTGGCATTTTAGAAATATATAGTTGGGAAAGAAAGAAAAACTGAAATCGAAAATGCACATCCCTCAAGATATACTCGTTACAGAATCTCACACAATGTCAGTTTGAAAAAGTCAAGATAATATTGAACTGTGGAGGTGTTACAGACGCATCTGAGCACCATCCAGGATGTTTCCGCCAGTAAATTTTGCAAATAAAACACTTCTCAGAAACGAATACCGGATTCGAGGACCAAGTCGATTTACTGTCTGTGTGTACAGTACGTGGAGAGTGCATTATCACTAAATCCCCCGCAGAGTGGAGATTCCACCCAAGCAATAATTGCAAATTTGTTGCAAAGCATAACGAGCACAAGCAATGTTTCAGCCAATGGACCTCCGGGTTAAACCCGGAGGTCCATTGGCTGAAACGTTGCTTGTGTTTTCGTCGATAAGTACAAAATTTGAAATAATAATAATAATAATAATTTTCAGCCTAAAATCCACAAAATGTGCTCTTTGGCTTTACATACAAAAAGGGGGAAATGATTTCTTATCTACATATTGGTGCAGAAAGCTTGTTTGTAGAGATGCCTTTTCAAACCAGCTTTGAATGACTCATTTTCCTGTGGTAGTCTCAGGTGACTCGGTAAAAGGTTCCAGAGATTAGGGACGGCGATCAAAAAGGCCCGGTCACCCGCGGATGCTAATTTCTGAAACAGGTTGGACCAAGGTGTGCGAGTCTGAAGAACGGAGGTCTCTGGCAGGTGTGTAGTATGTGACCAGACCTGAGAGATATGATGGTGCCAGGTCATTAATACATTTATATGTCAGAAGGATTATTATTCACAGCTGTCTTCCTTCTTTGAAAGTTATAGTTTGGGTGATAACTCTACCCCGTGGGTGATTTAGTTACAATCCACCCTCCACGTACTGTAGGGGGCCTAATTAAACAAAAAGTTGAAGACGCCACACAACCAATTATTTCTCACAAAAGCCATGTAATTCATTGATTTTCCTTCAAAATACCTGCTTATTAAATACAAAAATAAAAATCATTGAAGTTGAAGACACTTTTAGCCATGCTTACCGTACAACTGTAAAATATACAACAATTAAAAACCCACTAATTGCCTCTGATCGTGTAACTTATTATTCACAACTGTCTTCCTTTCTTTTCTTTTACGATGTAACAGCCTTTAGAATTATCTTCTTGTTTATTTTATTTATAAATATTGGCATTTAGATTTACTTTCAGCAACTTTGGCATTATCATGACTGCAGCTCCGCCACATAGGTGTGAGTCAAGTCTAGCCAGTCGTTTATACGTAGGCTGTCCCCCACCCCACCCCGGCGTTAGTTCCGGGTCCTATTTTACTTTAAAGCATGAATTGTTTACCGCAGCAAAGAAGCACAGCACTGCTACAATGTGATGTTATGTGGCACACGTTTGGAAAGGATTCGCCACGTGACAGCATTTCATCAGCAAAAGAATAGAGACTCTAAAAGCTTGCCTCTATTTTGAAACTGACCACTAACAGCAGGCTACAGAGCGATACCTCCAATTGGAGCCTCAATGCCAAACAAAGCCAATTAACCCTCTACCTAACGCACAACAATTCAGCGTTGCGAGCCATGCGATAAAATGATAAAGGGCGAATTTATTTATCTCTTTGCTGTTTTAACACAGTGTGACGTCTTTGATTTGAGACTTGCCGCAGAACAAAGACACATATTGCCTTCAATGACACCAAAATGAAAAACTGAAACATGATATATCATTGACAAGAATTTTGTGGTTGCGTCAAAATTATACTCACTGATTTTATGTGTCAGTTTGGGAGCGCTGTGACTCAGTGGTTAGAACATTGGACTTTTAACCGAAAGGTCGAAGGTTCCGTCCTGACCCTTGCCATCTGCGTAGTGTCATAGGGCAAGACACGTAATCCAAATTGACCATGTGGGGGGCACGGTGGCGCTGTGTACTGAGACATACTGCTTGTCGACGGCACACTTGCCTTCAACGGCTGTTAACTCTGTACAGAGGTAGTGAGTTGTGGAGTCTGACAGTTGACCGCCGCTGCTCGGTTAACCCTTTACCTAACATGAAAGCAGACGACACTTGCAAAAAAAAAAAAATTCTTGAATAACTATTTTTTTCATTTTTCGTCTCAAAAACATAGGTTATGACCCCTCGTTGGAACGAGCTCGTTCCAACGAGGGGTCATAACCTATGTTTTTGAGACAACCAATGAAAAAATAATGAAAATTAATTGGCGATTTTTGAGAATAGCGCTGGCAGGTTTTGCCGTTACGTTGGGTAAAGCGTTAAAAGTTAAACTCTGGTGAAGAAAAAGATACGAGGTTTCTGTTTTTTTCGCTGTGGAATCTTTACTGGTAGCCCTCACTCACTTACTCACACATGAAGTTATAACAGTACTATCAAATTCTAAATTATTTAAGGCCTGAAAATTGATTCTCGGAGCAGGAGTACAGTGCAGTCGCCGTGGATTGGTTGTAATCCACGCGTGGGCTGTGGTGTCGCCGCATGCATTTACCAGGTAATAAAAATCATTATCGACAAAATTTTAATTAATGAAGCACCGGGTTGTTTGGAATCTAATATTATTGATATAAATATTGCCCACCCGTGGAAGGTGACCAGTCCACAACGGCCGTACTTAGTGTCCAACCGATAACCAAAAATGGTCGCTGACCGATTACCGGTTATTTGAGCCCACAATCGGCCGATTCTGCTGCCGATTCCGATTGTAATAACATGCACTACAAGACAAGTCGAGGCTCGAAAGAACTACATTAAACTGAACATTTTTCAAAGTGTTAAACTTCGTTGACTGGGGTCCCAGTAAAATTACCAGTCGCGCACACTTGAGTGGTAAACGTGGCTCTCAGAGCCACGTTTACCGCCCAAGTGCGCGCGACTGGTAATTTTACTGCGACCTGAGTAAATGGAGTGTATCCTTCACTTTTCCGGTATGAACTGGCGATTGCTGCAAGTGTGCTCAGTTGTAAGCTTTACATTCGTTTAAGACGTATATCCCGTAAAGGGGCTTCTAGAGAGATTAGGAATACACATTGTGGTTGTTTCTCAACTTTATTGAATGTATCATCGACATCATTTTACATTAACAATTGAACAATTGCAGAAGATAATAAAATGCGATTCAGAAAAATCACAAATTGCTTGGCAACAATCGGTTGAACCGATGTTCCAGGAGCCGTTGCCGTCGTCATCCGATTGCCCATAATCGGCCGATTGTGGTGGCCACTTCCGATCATCGGTTGAACACTAGAGCCCGTACTGTACACGAAAACCTAAACCGATTCTCGTGAATCTGGACAAATTTTATAGCCTGTGTTTTAGAAAAATATTTTGTATGCTTTTTGAGAGCTCTGGGCCGAGTGGGTAACAACTAAGATTCGGCGGATTGGAACAAGAGGCTCTAAAGAGCCCGCAATCGCTCACCTGGCAGAACTACATATCCCTCAGTTATTCTAATCAAAATCAAAGAATGCAGCTGGCTGCCGTGCTCCTTCATCTGAGCCAAACAGAATGATGACAGTTTTCAGAGAACTTTCCATACAATACTTGTGTCAAGTTTGGTTCACATCGGCTCAGTTGTCCCAGAGAAGAAGAAGAAAATGTGATTTCCCATAGGGTTTCTACAGTAACTATAAGCCACAACAGCGGCCACGTTTGCAACCCGATCAACATTAAGTCATCAACCATGCGAAGTTTCAAAACATTTGGCCTTGTGGTTTCAGAGGAGAAGATTTTTCAAAATCCACCAATCAGAATCAAAGAATGCCTCTGGCGGCCAGGTTTTCCATCCGACGGGAATAAAATGAGGCTCGTTTGTCGAGGACCTCCCATAAACCACTCCTGCCAAGTTTGGTTCACATCGGCTTGGTAGTTTCGGAGAAGAAGATGAAAATGTGATTTCCCATAGGGATTTTATAATAACAATAAGCAGTGATTACGGCCCTGTTTGCAACCCAATCAACATTAAATGAGGATCGTTGGTAGGTGTCCCAGTCATCAATCATGTGAAGTTTCAAAACATTTTGTCTTGTAGTTTCAGAGGAGAAGATTTTTGAAAATCGATCAATCAGAATCAAAGAATGCTTCTGGAGGCCATTTTTTTCAATCGACGGGAACAAAATAAGGATCGTTTGTAGATGACCTCCCATAGATCATCCCTGCCAAGTTTGGTTCAGGTCGGCTCAGTAGTCCCAGAGAAGAAGATGGAAATGTGATTTCCTTTTCTATGGTAATTATGAGCCGTATTTGCGACCATGTCTGTAACCTGATCAACATTAAATGGGGATCGTTGGCAGAGGGGGTCCAAGTCATCATTTATGCGAAATTTCAATACATTTTGCCTTGTAGTTTCAGATGAGAAGATTTTTTAATATCCACCAACCAGAATCAAAGAATGCCTCTGGCAGCCATGTTTTTCATCCGATGGGAACAAAATGAGGACTTCCCATACACCATTCCTGCCAAGTTTGGTTCACACCGGCTCCGCGGTTCCAGAGGAGAAGATGAAAATGTGAAAAGTTTACGGACGACGACGGACGCCAAGTGATGGCAATAGCTCACATGGCCATTTAGGCCAGGTGAGCTAATAAATGACTCAGGTTAGTGGCGAATACAGGCGGCGACACCCCCACCTCACCTCTAAATATTTTCAAATGATTAATTTCGTATTAAATGCATACATATTAGTATGATGACGTATTTTGTCAATCTCTTCTTCGTTTTTAACTGTGTTATAACATGTCAATCTTGATATTTATTTTTACAAATTTTAGTCCTGACTACAGACCCCACCCCACTCCACAAATGAAAATATCCTCATGTACCATGAAACAGCCGTAAATGCATTAGAGAAAATCTTATAAAAGAGAAGAGAGCCGCGGTGGACCGGTGGTACAGAATGGTGTTGTTCTAAAATGCCTTGGTATACGAAGATAAATAAATAAATAAATAAATAAATAAATAAATAAATTCCGACAACTCCGTTTTTTCAACCTTCAACAATTAAGTGTCTTGCGCAAGGACACAGCGCAGTTACACCTCTTGGGATCGAATCGTGAACTTTTCGGTTAGAAGTTCAATGTTGAAACCACTGAGCCAGCGCACTCCCAATCGAGGGCCAATGCCTTTGACAGAGTGTATTATGTGACTTTAACCCTTTACCCAACGCAGACGATATCAAAATTTATTATTTTAAATACCATTTTTTTAAATTTTTCAAAAAATTTCAACAAAACCATATTATGTGACCCCTCGGTGGAACGAGCGCGACGAGCTCGATCCATCGAGGGATCACATGATATGGTTTTGTTGAAATTTTTCGAAACATAATATTTTTTCAGCTGCTGAATTTGCATATTACGCGGGCGGATGCGGGAGATTCGTTGGGTAAAGGGTTACAGCCAACTTACATAAAATACCCGTTTTAAAGCAAATAAATAAATAAACAAGAGGTCCCACGGGGCCTGAAGCGCTCATCTTGTACAGAACACAATTTAAACAGAGTCCAAGAATGAGTCTACATTAAGCAAGCCATCTCCATAGGCTACACTGTCAATCCTTGAGTCCCTCAGGAGTGACAAAAATAATCTGGGCATCGTGCCTTTTTTTCAGTTGATCATAAGTAAAATGCAGAGCTCCCCTATGAAGCCCCTTGATACAACCTATGTGGATTAGTCTTAGTACCTCTAGAGGGTACTGAATACAAAATTTTTAATTCTTCAGCAAAATGGCCAATTCCGGCTCCCATAGAGAGCCCAAATATTAACCCAGGCTCTTGATTTGAACACAGTTAAATCTGACTTCCCTAAAGATGTTGTGTACCGAATATGAAAGCATTCTGACTGTTGGATCTGAAGAAGAGAAATTGTAAAGAAATTTCTTCGAATTGCACTAAGTTCAAATTTGGGCTACCATAGCGAGCCCAAATATTGACCTATGAATCTGACCCCCCTAGAGATGTTGAATACCAAATGTGAAAGCATTCTGACAAGTGAATCTGAAGAAGAAGATTTTTGAAGAAATTCCCTCATATTGTACTAAGTTAAATTTCATGTTCCCATATGGAGCCCAAATATTAACCTAGGCACTCGAATTGAACAACCTGGAATCTGACCCCCCTAGAGATGTTGTATACCAAATATAAAAGCATTCCGACTGGTGGATCTGAAGAAGAAGATTTTTAAAGAAATTTTCTCATATTGCACTAAGTAAAAATTTGGGCTACCATAGTGAGCCCAAATATATACCTAGGGATTTGATTTGAACAAACTTGAATCTGACCCCCATAAATATGTTCCATACCAAATATCAAAGCATTCTGACTGATGGATCTGAAGAAGAAGATTTTTTTAAATTACCCTCCATATTGAACAAAGATAAAATTTGGGCTTCCGTAGGAAGCCCAAATATTAACCTAGGGACTTGGTTTGAACAATCTAGAATCTGACCCTCATAACAATGATGTATACCAAATATTAAAAGATTCTGACTGGTGGTTCTGAAGAAGAAGATTTTTAAAGAATATTCCCCATATTACCCTATGTTAAAACTTCGGGCTCCTGTAGAAACCCAAATATGAACCAATGAGCTTTATTTGAACAAACTTTTATCTGACCCCCCCCCCCCCCCCCCCCCCCCCCCCCCCCTATGAATGCTGTATACCAAATATCAAAAGATTCTGATGATTGGTTCTGGAGAACAAATTTTTTTTAGTTTTTGCAAATATGCTGACTCAGCATTTTTTCGATGCCCATTACAGAACACCCTAACATAACCGATGGCAATTTTTTTTACCATTCAATTCTACTGGTTATAAGGATACTTCATACCAAATAAAAGCTCTCTGTTCCGTGGGGTTTGGGAAATATGGGCGTTTGAAAATATTTCTATTTTTAGCTCCCAGGGTTCCCATGGGGATGCGGGAATTTTTGTTTTTGCATGGGTCAAGTACTTATGACCCAATACTACCACAAACCAAATTTGGTTCATACCGGACCATCGGTTCAGAAAATAGAAATTTTGGGCGGGGACAAAAATCTTACCCCTCCTATTACAAAGCCAAATATTACTTTACGAACTTCGTTTGAACAAACTTGATTCTACACCTCATATGGAAGCTCCATAGCAAATATCAAGTCATTGCACACACTGGTTCTTGAGAAGAAGATTTTAAAAATATTTTGGAGCATTTTCCCCCACTCCCTCCCTATGGGGCCGGGCATACTGAGTTGAACAAAAATGAAATGCCCCTTTGGGACCATCACTCACACAAACTTTCACTTGAATTGGCCCAGTGGCGTTGGAGGAGAAGACCAAAACATGGTGTTGACGGACGCCGGACGACGGACGACGGACGGGAAGCGATTAGATTAGCTCAGCTTGACTTTGTCAAGATGAGCTAATAAATAATTTTATGGCTGAAGAGTGTATTGGAGTTGTAAATGTAAACAGTTGGTCGTTCAGTTGCTGTTCTCGAAAATTCAGAAAGAAAACAATACGTAATGTTTGAGCTGAAGGGAAACACAAAGTCTGATCAGGAGCCAATACTATAAAACTTTTGGGGAGCGCGGTGGCTCAGTAGGTAGAGTTGCAGGCTACAAGCCGAGAGGTTCTCGGTTCGAATCCCACCTGCGGCAACCGCGTTGTGTCCTTGGGCAAGACACTTCATCTCCATTGCCCACGTGGGGGCACCTTGGCGTTGTGTAGTAAGGCGTACTGCACGTCGATGGTACACTTGTCTTCAACCAATGCTAACCCTGCTTGTGTGGAGTTAGTATGTTGCGGAGCTGACAGTTGCTCGGTGGTTTTCTCCGGGTACTCCGGCTTCCTCCACCCGTAAAACTGTTACGGTCATGATTAGACATTGTGCATAAATATGTGACCTTAAACACAAATAAATAAATATAAAATTTTTACAATTGTATTTTCTAGAATTGTGTTTTCTACGTATTTGACTGTTTGTCTTGTCCATTCATTGTGGCTTTCTATATACACTACCCACATCCTATGTGCCTAGCTGTATATCGTTTCTGGCAACTGAGTATTATTAGGCCGATAAGGCCAAACAAAATTAAATAATTGATTCTCAGGCAATTTTTTTTCAAAACGAATGAGGGAGGGCGGTTTTTATTTTTATTTTTTATTCCCGATGGAATGGTCGCCTATGCCTAAAATCCAGTTGTGAGAGCCTAACATTAAATACTAGAGCTTCCATGTTGATTTCACTGATGTAAAAGTGATCATACAACCCAAAATCAATTTTGAACAACTAAATTGGAGATCAAAAATAATAATGTGTTTTTAACTGGTTGGGTGTTAGAAGGCAGAAGCAGACCTTTCAAAAAATGAGGGTACCAGTGCAAAAGCCATCAGTTTCCTTACCCAAGTTTTAGGGATCTGCGAATCACAAATTTCTTTTCGAATCGAATCTCGAATCGAATCGTGTCTCCGATATCGACATCGAATCGAATCTTAAAAGACAAGTTATTTCATACTGCATCAAACGGAAGTTACAGAACACTGTGATGACCCTTACGCGACGGAGTGAACACCTTAAACACCAATAACTAAATATTCTCTGTACCACCGTCGCTGAAACAGCTAGGCCTATTGTCCAAGTTTAGTTTTTGAAGGCCTAACTTGTTACTATTCACGTTCTTAAGAACGTGAATAGTAACAAGTTAAGCCTTCAAAAACCAAAACTACGGATAATGTTCTGGGCCAAATTCACATCTTACCTAACAATTAAACATTGTCAATTACTCAAATAAATAGGAATTGAGCCTACATGAATGAATTTTCTAATGATAGTTTTATCCTATTTTTGTTGGAAATGTAACAAATTGAAGTTAGTACGAGAGATTCGAAAAAATCGAATCCTGAGACTGATTCGGGATCGATCTCGAAGCATACGTATGGTATCGATATCGAATTGAATCTCGAATATTCGCAGGACCCTACCATGTTTCGTAGTCAGTCAAACGTAAATAATAGTTTGTTTATATAAATTTGTTCTATTACAAATTATTTGCAATAAAACAATTTTTGATGAACAAATTTAGACCACTAAAACTAATCTAGTTCTCAACCAGTTAAATAAATATTTACTTTGTACATACATATGAGAATTGTGTCACATTCGCGAAGAGAATAACAATACTGTATCAATGTACATGACATATTGCATCGCAAATCGCGATGAGATACCGCTAAAATCGCACCCAATGATAGTATTATACATTTTGAATTTTTCCTCCAAAATAAAATTAATGTGACGAACGCGAGCCGAAAAAAACGAATGCGCCGCTGCCTGAGAATCAAAATATTAATTTTCTTTAGCCTAACTGTACATTACTATTTAAAATAATGCCTAGCTATTCTTTGAAAATTGCCTAGTAAGCCCCATATACAGTGGAGCCCACTTAATTGGATATCTCTTAATTGTATATCCCTGTTAATTGAATATAATTTTCAAACACAAAACCATTTACCATACCTTCAGTACAAATTTGATCTGTTAATTGCATATGGGTTGTAGAGTAAACTCCTGTTAATTGTATATAAATTTTTGTAATATGTCAAAAAAATTACTGCGACACGCACCAAATTCCCCTTATTTATCAACCTTTTTGGCCTCAGTATATCCAATACAGGCATTTATTCTATTATATCTTGTTTGACAGAGCTCTATGAGCTCTGTCAAACAAGATATAATAGAATAAATACTCAGTTTACCTCCAGAACACAGGATACTGACCAAATCCCTATTAATTGTATACTCCTGTTAATTGAATAAATTCCACTGGCAAAATGGATATTCAATTAAGAGGATTCTACTGTATTGTTAAAACAATGCACGCTTATTGTTCATGTGGCCACTCTTTCGACTAACAGCGAACATGAGACAAAGAGAGCTGTCGGAAGTGGGTTTTAATGTCTAAATTAATGTCTGTCGGAAATCTTCGTTCTGCGCGGCAGTTCAAGTTATGCGTTCTTAGTTCCTTTTGTTCGTGTGTATAAATGTTTGTTCAGTTGGCTGGTTATTTAATTGAATTCCGTGAGCGGGAGGACAACGATGAGCGGTTTTACAGTACCCAAGTGAATGAAATGGATTAGCGGTTAAACCAGAAATGTTCCAAAACGTTCCACTGGTTGATTCACGTAGGAGTGTGTGCCAGCTGTCGACACCAGACAATAGGCATTTCCTTATTAGCTTTATCCGATCTTGGCATTTGCATGATGCGAACAGACGCGAGGAAAGCGAAGAGATGAGTGTTCTCTGAGATAAACGCATTACAATGTAAATCCAGATTACTGCACCTATCAATTTTTCGTATTTCTGATACAGCTACCTACAAACTAACTAGCGCCCCTGACATGACTTTCAATACCACCTTGATAGTCGTGACGGAATAACAATTTGGTATGACAAACTCCATGAACGCGCTTGGATTTATGACGAACCATCTCTCCTCACGCCAGAGGTAACTGCGATGTGTCCCTGGGCAAGACACTTAATCCGGATTGTCCATGTTGGGGCACAACGGCCTTGTGTACCAAGGTGTACTGCTCGTCGATGGGGCACTTGTCTTCAACCAATTCTAACCCTGCTTGTGTGGAGTTGGTTCGTTGGGGAGTCTGGCAGTTGGTCGCCGTTGTTCAGTGGTTCTCTCCAGGTACTACAACTTCCTCTACCCGTAAAAGTGTTTAACACGAGGTGACCTGACTGTCAAAAGTGTCGTAAATAAATAAAATTAATGAGCCCAAGTACACAGGACAGAAACAGATCCATTTTTCGTGAAAAAATGTAGGGCCATTAGGCCTGAAAAAAAATTAAAAATCTGTTTCGGAGGCCCTCCCGCATAGTCCTTTTGGCTGCCGCATGCTCTCTTTTTATAACCAATGCAAACGTAAAAAAATAATAATATTTTACCCAAGTTAATAAAAATTGATAAATATTTCCCTCGAGTGCAAGATGGCTTTGCAATGCTTTAACACTGCAAAGCCTTTTTGCACTCAAGGGATGAGGTCTAAAACATAGTACAAACGAAGAACACTAACTTTTGATGGCAAAGAAATAATTACAAAAGTACAACATAAAAGAAAAGAAAACGCCCCCCCCCCCCCCCCCCCCCCCGCATGCAATTTTACAAAAGATGTCACGAGAAACAGAAGATCTACTTTGTGGAGCCTTATACGTTTTTAAAGACAAATAGTTTGCCGGTGCAACAGGAATGGAAGTCCGTAGAAAATTAGTCCCTCTGGACTATTATTCCGCGGAATTACAGTCCTAGGTCTAACATTTCTAGGAATAGTAGTCCGGCGGACTACTATTCCTAGAAATGTTAGACCTAGGACTATAATTCAGCGGAATAATAGTCCAGAGGGATTAACGTTCCGACGGACTTCCATTCCTTTTACACCAGCGCATACATGACCTCGATAACCACAACTGCATCGGTATTTCTAATATCTTAGGCTTAGGTTGCAAGTAAATTTCCACAAACTTTAGACTCAGGGAGAAAAAATCCATAAAATACCCTCAGATAATGTACTATGTTATTAAGCTTCGAAGTCAAAATGCGAAAAGGAAGTTTGAAAGCAGTTGATGCGGCCCATCTTGGATCTGGTCACATGCTTTTCGTCTTGCATCACTGAAGGGCTTCAAACTCTACTTTTGTATAATAACCATACTACAAATAACGATTTAAATTTCATTTTCTTAGAAAACAATTTCTATATTATATAAGTTCTGAAAAGTGCAGACACGTGATTGTTTCTTTCGACTATTCAAGACGATGCTATGGGAAACTCACAATACTTTCACTGGAAAAAAATCATTGGTGTTGTAACTGGGGACAAAGTTTTGAATTAGCATTGGTTATTCAAGACTTTGTTCTGTCGTTACAACATTGTCAATGAAAGTTTTGAAAAAAATAGTGCTTGTTTTACCATCTGTTCCTCCGAAATGTCTGTTTTCGTCATAACTTCTAACTGTTCGGCTTTCGGACAACGGATCACTGTGCCGCAATCTATTAAGATTATAATATATAGTTAGGCCACACAAAGCAGATCTTCTATTTCTCGGGCTATCATTTGTAAAATTGCATGCATGCAAGAGTTTTTTTATTTTATTTTTTATTTCTCTAATTGTATCTTTGCCATCAATGGTTCACGTTCTTGGTTTATGTTTTAGGCTTCATAATCTACGGAATAGCATGGGTGGTGGCATATTTCAGCATTGCAAAGCATTCTTGCACTCAAGGGACAAATTTATCATTTTTTTAACTTGGGTAAAATATCAGACATAAATCATTCAATTTTTATTTTTTTTAAGTTTACATTGGTTATAAAAAGAAAGCACGCGGCAGCCAAAAGGACCATACGGGAGGGCCTGAGAAACTGATTTTTAATTTTTTTAGACCTTATTGATACTGTGTATATAAAAGTTGATATTGAGCAGGGATCCCACATGGTATTGTGCTATGCCCGCGGCTGAACTGAAAAATGTCCAGTTTTTCAGGAGCGGCCCGACAGGGATCGATCTTGCGATTGCGACACATAATTGCATGCCCGGAATGTTCGGCCACCATTCTTATTGAGATTGAGCTTACAATAACCCCAGCTGGTATGGTGTCAGAAACCTGTTTGTATGGTGGTAAAACATTCAAGGCTAGGCGATTCGGTGCCGCAGTCCGCAGATCGTTCAGCGACGGAGCAGAATCCTGAAAACACTGAAACTTTCAGGTCAATGTCGGACAAAGCATACCGCCTGGTCGCATTCCTGCTTGACACAGGTGATTTTACATAAAGCAAACTCGGGCACTGACCTCCCATTAATTGAGACTCTCGTGTTGAAAATCTGGAACCAAGGATAAGTATAAAAGTGGATATTTACTTGTAAAAACAACCTTATTTTCATACGAACATGAATGATAGTTTGCACAACTGTCCATTTCCGAAACTATATAAGGAAGTATGAATGACGACCCGAGCTACATTTGTTGTCCTGATGTCCTCGCAACTGAAGTCATTCGCCCCATTTCACGTCTGTTGTTGTTGCTAGTCGATGACAACCTGTTCAAGCAGTCCTTTTCAGTTATATGAATTTTGTGAGATTTTCCTCACTGACTTCGGAAATCCAGCTTTTTTTCTCTCATAAAAAGTAATGTTCAGATTAAGATCGATCAATGGCGATTTTTATCGCTCCAACCCAACGGTGGTATATTATCGTGATATTAATTTGCTCAATTTTGTCAAAAACTGTCCACACCAAATAAACACCCCTGCTTGTCAGCGACGTGGCTGATGCCCACGACTTTCCGAAATTATAGTCTCGACTTCTCTGATTTGTATGATGATAAATGAATTCATTACCCGAAATAATCATGGTTTTGTTAAAAATTGTCATGGATGACCTCCATAGGCGGACTGGGCCAAGAAAAATTACCGGGGAATGCTCCACGGGGTGCCCAGACCCGGAGAAAATTTTGATTTTTCGAACTGAACGAACGCGGCTTCCTTGCATCTGGGCGGTCAGTGGCTGTCCACATGGAGGACATCTCGGTGACATTTTTGTATCATTTACATCGATCATTCGACAAAAATGGTTCTACGGCTACCGGGAAGACCAAAGTTCGGCCAAATTGGAGAAAATTTTTATTTTTGAAATTGATTGAACGCCTCTTCCATTTATCTGATCGACCAATGGCAGACTAGATTGCTGATATATCGAAATGCATTCTATGTGGACCAGTGGTGGCGCCAGGGGGAGGGGGGGGGGGGGCGAGAGCCCCCCCCCCCCCCCCCCCCCCCGTCGGAGAGGTCCAGCCTCCCCCCGTCGGAGATTTTTAGTCAGTCCGTCCGAGAGTCTCTCGTAAACCCGACTTCACGAGAAATTTCCGACAATCGAATGTAGATATCTCGTCTTGTCTGTCTCGAACCTGTGCAGCACTGGAACTTTGATAGAGAATAGTGATTCTCACGAAATTCCTTAATGTCGTTCGTCAAACTGGCTTTATAGATGAAATATTTCCCGATCTTATTATAATATGTTTACTTTAACCCTTTACCTAAGGTAACGGCCAAAACCGGCCAGCGCTATTCTCAAAAATCGCCAGTTAATTTTCATTATTTTTTTCATTTTTTGTCCCAAAAACATAGGTTATGACCCCTCGTTGGAACGAGCTCGTCGAGCTCGTTCCAGCGAGGGGTCATAACCTATGTTTTTGAGACAAAAAATGAAAAAAATTAGTTAATCAAGAATTATTTTTGGAAGTGTCGTCTGCTTTTCAGGTTACATGTAGGTAAAGGGTTAAATAATCAACAAACTTACTCAATTTGCTTCTATTTTGGTTCTCCAATTTACACTCATTTTCCTTCGTTTGGGAGGTCAAATGTTATAGCCCCCCCTGTCGGAGAGGTCAGCCCCCTGTCGAGAAATCCCTGGCGCCACCCCTGATGTGGACCCCCAATGGCAGTCCACATGGGGAACATTTCGATATACGCGCAGTCTATGCAATCAGATCCATTTCGCCTTTGGGTAATTTTCACGAAATTTCACGCACCAACAGGTGCTGGGCAGCATCAATTCTGGGGCCCACAGTGGAACCCAATCGGTGACCCACCGAGAGTTTTCCCGGTGGACCATATGGCCAGTCCGCCCCCGATGACCTGTAAATCTGCAATAAGTTCGAAGATGTCAGAAGCTTTTATTGTTTAATATTAGAGTTGCTCGTGATGGTAACATTCAAGTCTTTCCCAGACAGAAACACAAATATCAACAACACCAAAATAAAAGAAACCGCATTCAAATCCTTTGTACAACCAAGTTCAGATAATGCGTGAGAAGTATGGGGCTCTCACCAACAAAATAACAAACACAAACTGGAAATTGTCAACAGCAACAAAACATGACAGCGAGATACAACACCCCATCCATCAGTTCCAGGATTGAAGACCGTACATGGAGAATACGCGACGGCCGATGATGTACGAAATTGTCAACGATTTAGTGCTCAGAGATACATAGAGAATCCTTGTACAAGCTAAAAACTAAAGTGTTAAAAACTACACTTGAAGTGCTGTATCTTAGACTTTCTAAGTGCTGAACTAGCACTTTGTTCAAGTGTAGATATCCCAGAACTTGACAGGTGTTACAATAATACCACTTGACAAGTGTAATATCGAGACACTTAAAAGGAAACAACGCAGACGACGCGGATCAGGCTCGACGTCTCGAGCCTGATCCGCGTCATCTGCGTTGTGTCCTTTTAACTATGTACCTACAAAGCGCAAATCAAATTACGGACGATTCTGGAAGAACCACCATTGCTAGACACATGGGAAGTGCCATACATTCAAGTTTCAGATGTCTGACCATTGTAATGTCTAACTGCTTAAAGCATTGCACTTTGAGTGTTAAAATCAAACCCAAAGAGTTAGAATGGGTTTATCACCTTGAAAGTGTCAGTTTTAACACTTTAATTTTCAGCGTGTAAAACCCGACTGAATAACTCGTCCCATAGGCTAAATGTAAAAAAGGTTCCAAGTACAATCATGCAGAGTCGAAGTAAGTAGGGAGTCTCCTTTGCCTGAGAACAATAAGGGATTTGATGCATATTCTACCTAACAATGCAGTTACCACCGAGTCTTCAGTGCTTCGAGGCTCAGTTACAAATTAAAGTGAAATTAAAATCATTTTGTGACATTTCTGTCCCCACAAGTGTATCCCACACAAAATAGCAGAATAAGGATCAAACAAGTTAAAAATCTGTTTCTCAGGCCCACCCACATGACCCTTTTGGCTGCCGCATGCCCTCTTTTTATAACCAATGCAAACTTGAAATGAAAGTGTCAATGACACTGTAGCTCAACTTGTTAAGACATGTGCATGTATAGTATGTGACACAGCAATGACAAGCATCTAGGTAATGACCTGATAACAAATGTACATATAAAGTATTGTAACGGTCTGTACATAAATACTGACCGTAGCCTGTAACAAATGTATAGGTAAAGTATTGTAAAGGTGGGTGACAATCGGATGCTAAACTAGAAAAGAAATCTTTGAGTCCCAGAGTGGGTCTGACTGAACCCCAAAACATTTGTTCTCACCGCACAGTGATAACAAAGGCACCCCAAAACACACTCGTTCCTGTCCGAAGGTGAAAACAAAGGTACCCAAGAAGTTTCGTGAAGATCAGTTCATAAATACGAGCTGTATAGAAGTTGTGACAAAAAACTGATTGGACCTAATTTCGGTACAAAATGGCCACTGGCAGCCATTTTGAATTATGGACCGCACCCAGAAACACTCGTTCTCGTCCCAAGGTGATAACAAAGGTACCCAAGAAGTTTTGTGAAGATCGGTTCATAAATACATCCTCTTGCCCGAGCCATATTGACATGTGTACTTACAGTGTATAAGTAGCACTGAATAAATCAAAGTTCATCTAATTTGCATAATTTCTGCACGAGAAAAAACCCGTACTATATGTGATGCATTCCATGTTACTAAGCATTCATACAAAAATTTATTCAAATCAGAACTTTCACACAGAAGTTCTGTACAAAAGACTGATTGCACTAATTTTGGTACAAAAATGGCTACTGGTGGCCATCTTGAATTTCGGACCACACGCAAAAACACTCGTTCTCATCCCACGGTGATAACAAAGGTACCCAAGAAGTTTCGTAAAGATCGGTTCATAAATACGGCCTCTAGCCTGAGACGTATAGAAGTTGTGTACAAAAAACTGATTAGACCTAATTTCGGTACAAAATGGCCACTGGCAGCCATCTTAATTTTAGACCGCACTCAGAAACACTCGTTCTCGTCCCAAGGTGATAAAAAAGGTACCCAAGACGTTTCCTGAAGGTCGGTTCAAAAATACAGACTCTAGCCCGAGCCGTATTGACATATGTACTTACTGTGTGTAAGTAGAACTGAAAAAATCAAAGTTCATTTAATTTGCATAATTTCTGCACGAGAAAAAAACCCCGTATTATATGTGATGTATCCCATGGTACTAAACATTCACACACACAAAAAAATATTCAAATCAGCGCTTTCATATGGAAGTTCTGTGCAAAAATCTGATTGCACCTAATTTTGTACAAAATGGCTGCCATCGGCCATCTTGAATTTCGGACCAGACCCCAAAACACTCGTTTTCGTCCCACGGTGATACCAAAGGTACCCAAGAAGTTTCGTAAAGATCGGTTCATAAATAGCCTCTAGCCCGAACCGTATTGGCATTTGCACTTACAGTGCTGAAAGTAACACCAAAAAACATCAAAGTTAGTCTAATTTGCATAATTTACGCACGAGAAAAAACCAGTATTATATGTGATGTATCCCATGGTACTAAACATTCATACAAAAAATTATTCAAATCAGCGCTTTCATATGGAAGTTCTGCGCAAAAATCTGATTGCACCTAATTTTGTACAAAATGGCTGCCAGCGGACAACTTGAATTTCGGATCGCACCCAAAAACACTCGTTCTCGTCCCACGGTCATAACAAAGGTACCCAAGAAGTTTAGTAAAGATCGGTTCATAAATACGGCCTCTAGCCCGAGCCGTATTGAATTGTTGACGGACATACGGACAGACGGACGACGGACGACTGGCCATGGCATAAGCTCAAATTTGGCTTCGCCAAAGTTGAGCTAAAATAAAAAGTAAATGGTTTACATGTCCGATATTTTACCCAAGGTAATAAAATAGATAAATTTGTCCCTCGAGTACAATGAGGCTATGCAATGCTTTAGCATTGAAAAACCTTCTTGCACCCAAGAGACGAAATACACCCCCACCCATGCTATTCTGTAGATTATGAGGCCTAAAGCACAAAACAAACCAAGAACGTGAACTGTTGATGGCAAAGAAATAATTACAAAAAGAAAAAATAAATTTAAAAAAAACCCCGCCCACATGCATTTTTACAAAAAAAAAAAAAATGGCATGAGAAATAGCAGATCTACTTTGTGTGGCCTAATCATTGTACTGACAGTGGCTACTAAAGGATAGAAGTAAAAGCTAGTACAGGATACCGAATTTGAGCGAAAGTGTCAAAACAAATCTCACGCCAATGCCCTCTGCCATACAAAACTGAATCGGTTAAATTCCTAGTTGCATTATGGAAGCGGTTGTTAAGAATATTTACTCGGATATATTGCATTTGTTTCTTTATTTCTTGGTGTTTAAGGTCATACTCAGCATATGTGGCTATATTATGACCGAATCACAAATATGAAGTCAAGTTCTACTTGTCGTTTTTACCAATTATTTTAACCCTTTACCTAACATGAAAAGCAGACGACACTTGCAAAAAAATTCTTGAATAACTAATTTTTTTCATTTTTTGTCTCAAAAACATAGGTTATGACCCCTCGTTGGAACGAGCTCGACGAGCTCGTTCCAACGAGGGGTCATAACCTATGTTTTTGAGACAAAAAATGAAAAAAAATAATGTTAACTGACCATTTTTTAGAATAGCGCTGGCCGGTTTTGGGCCGTTACGTTGGGTAAAGGGTTAAAAGACCCCCCCCCCCCACCACCACCACCCCCCACCCCCCACACACACGTGCGCTGGTTACCGGGTCCTATTTTTATCAGTAAAACAGAACTTATTTACCACGGTAGACGACTACTTCTCGTTCACTTCCAGTGGGTTATTTATTTATTTATTTATTGATGTTTAAGGTCATATATTTATGCATAATGGCTAATCATGACCGTGACAGTTTTACGGGTGGAGGAAGCCGCTGTACCCGGAGAGAACCACCGAGCAACGACGAGCAGCTACAAGCACCCCAATATCGTAACTCCGCACTGCAGCACAGGCAGGGTTAGATTGGTTGAAGACATGCGTACCATCGACGTGCAGTACGCCTTAGTACACGGCGTCACCGTGCCCCACGCGGGCAATGGAGATGAAGTGTCTTGCCCAAGGACACAACGCGGTTGCCGCAGGTGGGATTCGAACCGAGGACCTCTCGGCTTGCAGCCTGCACTTCTACCTACTGAGCCACTGCGCTCCCCTTCCAGTGGGTTCATACGAGGAGGATATAGTATTCAGCTGTTATTTTAACTGAAGTGGTGAAGATCAAAATGCTCAACGAATTCGGGTGTTTGGCAGTTATTTTGGCGTTGAATGAGGATTATGTTTGCTGGTGCGCATCGGACCTGTTACCACTCCCATATGCCAACATTCACAGTGCAAACGTGAAATCTGGCATCTGTGTGCATTGTGCGCCGCTCCTCAGTCAAATTAACGCTAAATTAAAGTAATGATATGATTGCGGATTACTGTGTCACGACAGCTAATCGCTTCTAAAAACCAATATCCGCCGAGAATACAAGTTTTTATGAACAAATGCAATTGTACCTGTCTGGTTCGATTGAGCAATTTCAACAGTCTCAAGAAGTGGGTAAATGAACGCTGTCTCTCGCACGCATGCGGTCGAGCTCTCTCCCTTTCTCTCTCTCTGTTCCAATTAGTACATTTTCATCCACGTGGGTACCACGAGAGGTGGGAGGATGGAAGTACTCCAAACTGGACAGCATTAAAAATCGAGGCGTGACAAGAAAGGAAAGGTCTGTTTATTGGCACCCCTTTCTAACACCACTCGGCGCACTCCTCAAGATTTGAGAATCCATGTAATGGCATTCTCTGTGGATCCTTTTTCAATTTTCCACTCAGCGGCAGACCCATCGTTTTGAGGCGAGCGACCCCTGTCACCTGTAGCCTATCTGTCTGAAAATAAGGAGTGCGGCAGGTCCCCAACGGCCCACCTGCAAAATCTTTATAAAATAAGATTGGAGTTCTAAAATACGTGTTCGCTCAATTGATGGAAACAACCCCCCCCCCCCCCCACCCCCAGAAAAAAAAACAAAGAAAAAAGCACATTGGCCAAATGCAGCCATCACACAACCTATCGCCCCAAATGGTCTCAATCTAGGGGCTACACACGCTACAACTTCCCGATTCGCTCTTAGAGCACTAAATTTTGCAAACTTTTCGCGGGGATGGGGGTGTTAGTCCCCCAAACTGGCTAGGGCACTCCTTGTTATAGAATCCTGGTTACGCGCCTGCTTGAGGGTCTGAATAATTTCTGTGCCATTCTTATACACCACACCTTGTGAGCTAAGCAGCTTAATGGTGATTTCCACCCAAATCGTGGCTGCTCTAGACTTGGCTTGTCCACAGGAGCTCTTCTTCGTTGTTTGTTAACATGGATTCTTGGTTGTGTCTACACGGACCCTTTCACAAAGGTATTTGGGCATGATTTTACCTATTACCAACCCCAAATTTCCCGATCTCAGTCCCCATCAAAACAAAAAATTAATTCACATTCAGTGTCGTGAGCTAAGCTGTCACGAGCCTTCTGAAAACTACCAATTACCAACTAACGAAGCGTGGAAAGCGTCTGAATTCAGGGGAAAATAACAGGCTCTTGTTTAACCCTAATAGGACTAGATCACTTTTTACTGCAACAAAAAAAAGTGCCCTACATTAGTCTTTAGTTACACTTGCAAGTTACATTCTGAGAACTTTGTCAGTCGAATATAGAAAGTCTTGGCTGCCCACGTAGGCAGCCAAGACATGCCTAGAAACAACTACAAACTCACAGATTGTACAGACTGACAAGAGTATAACAAAATGCATACATATCTCCAGGCATTTAATGTTTCCCCCCAGTTTAACACAGATTCCAGTGACTGGATTGATCATGATTTCTTGTACCCGTTTGTTATAAAGTTCACTACATCTGGTACACTTCTTCTTCTGTAGCTTCTGTATTAACCCTTTACCCAACGTAACGGCCAAAACCGGCCAGCGCTATTCTCAAAAATCGCCAATTAATTTTTAAAATATTTTCATTTTTTGTCTCAAAAACATAGGTTATGACCCCTCGTTGGAACGAGCTCGTCGAGCTCGTTCCAACGAGGGGTCATAACCTATGTTTTTGAGACAAAAAATGAAAAAAATTAGTTATTCAAGAATTTTTTTTGCAAGTGTCGTCTGCTTTTCAGGTTAGGTAAAGGGTTAATGTTGTCGGCTCATTTCGAAGGTGGGATTTCTTATTTTCTGTTTGTTTCTTTTCCGCCAAAATAAGTTCCAAATTGGAGCCTTCATGGCGTACATTTTCTCAATGGTACCGTCCTGTACCCCTTTCTAAAAGAGTGTAGAAGACTATCTGGTTGAAGTACTACTGCTTCGCAAACCGAAAAGTTTGTCAGCGACGGATAAAGGTTTTTGACGATTGACAGCAGGCGCGAACGAACCTCGCAAAATTGTTGTTTCGCATGAGAAACTATCTCCCATTTGAAGGGGCGCGGTGGCGTTGCGGTAACCGATTCTCGTCAGATCACCGAAGTTAAGCAACGTCGAGCCCGGTTAGTCCTCGGATGGGTGACCGTCTGAGCGATCGATTCGGACTCCCGCGTTGTGTCCTTGGGCAAGGCACTTAACCTCGATTGTCCACATGGGAGCACGTTGACGCCGTGTATCGATGGTGCGCATGTCTTCAACCAATCTAACCCTGCCTATGCTGCAGTGCGGAGTTACGATGTTGGGGAGCCGGCAGCTGCTCGTCATTGCTCTTGTCTTCAACCAATGCTAACCCTGCTTGTGTGGAGTTAGTATGTCGGGGAGCTGACAGTTGCTCGCCGTTGCTCGGTGGTTCTCTCCGAGTACTCCGGCTTCCTCCACCTGCGAAACTGTCACGGTCATGATTAGCCATTGTGCATAAGTATGTGACCTTAAACACAAATAAATAAATAAATCGCCCATTTGTGAGTTGAAAATTTTTATAAAATGGAGCGACCTCTCTTACCCCGATACATCGCACTCTCTGTGGCTAAGCCACAGAGAGTGCAATGTATCGGGGTAAGTTGTTTTAAAACATTAATGGTCTCGTTTGCATGTGAAACGCCAAAAACGAACTGGTTTGATAATTTTTTTGTACCCTCGGCTAAAAAAAAACGTATCAAAGTGCATAGATGAGTCACAGCAATGGGCTATTTATTTATTGGGATTTAACGGCACGCCAGGTTCACCTCGTGTCCCAAAGTTTTACGGGTGGATGAAGCCGGACTACCCGGAGAGAACCACCGAACAACGGCGAGCAACTGCCAGACACCCCACCCCCACATTTTGATTCCACACAAGCAGTGTTAGCATTGGTAGAAGAGAAGTACAACACCGATGTGCAGTACGCTTTAATACACAGCGCCATCGTGCCTCACCGCGGGCAATCGGGATTAAGTGCCTTGCCCAAAGACACAACACAGTTACCCCTGGTGGGATCGAACCGTGGACCGTTCGGTTTGAAGACCAATTCCGTAACCACTGAGCAACCGTGATCCCAAAGAAACTGGTTGCATGGTCATGGTGTTTCAGGTCCTATATGTAACACCGAGCTTATCGCGGTTTAATTTATGCCAGAATCACATTTTAACAGAAAGTCAGAATTATATATGTAGGTACAATATAAATCTGGAAAATAAAATATGCCCATCAGCTTTATCGATCTATCTTAACCTTTTACCCAACGTAACGGCCAGCGCTTTTCAGAAAATCGCTGATTAATTTTCATTATTTTTTCATTTTTTGTCTCAAAAACATAGGTTATGACCCCTCTTTGGAACGAGTTCGACGAGCTCGTTCCAATGAGGGGTCATAACCTATGTTTTTGAGACAAAAAATGAAAAAAAATAGTTATTCAGGAATTTTGTTTGCAAGTGTCGTCTGCTTTTCATGTTTGGTAAAGGTTTAAATGAAATTTTGCACATACAATTGTGCAAACGTGCTTTATATTTTCAATCCTAAATCATAATAGTTTCTCAAATGCTTCCACCGACCAGCATTTGATATCCATTTTTCACTATTTTCTTCGTCGGGACAAATCGGGGTCGCCCGGCGGAGGCAGGTGATCGTCAATGACCACTTAACCCACCTCCCCAACAAAATTCCTACCTATACGCCTGCAATGGATGACATTAAAGGAAAGTCTGAGGTAGTCACTCCTCTGCGATATTCAGAAGGACAAGACTGTACCAGGTCGAACCATAGTAGTTCTGTTGCGTCTTGGAAGTTTGTGCAGCTCCCAGTGGCGGATCTATGAGTGAGAGGGCTGCCCTTCCCCCAAATCTCAATGCCCCATCCCAAATCCAAACCCCATTTCAACTATTTTCAACCATTTATCACATGTTACACCCAAATTGTGGCAAAAACACAGATACAGCGTTTGGTGTTGGGGAACGTTCATTGCAGTTCGTCCGTTCGGAAATAACGCTCAAACACGACTCCGAAGAAAATATGGGCTATTGTCATGGTTTGAAAAATGGTCATATGTAAATGGTTTGTCCTTCTGTCTGTCTGTCCTACCTCCCATCCATACTTTTTTGGTTTCCATACGAAACTTGAGTTGGCCTAATAAACGGATCTTCTTCACATTTGATATGTAAACATTTATGAAGACGATTGAGAGAGACTATTGGCATGCAGATATTTGGCGGCACGGTCACTGACACCATATCTGACATTTGGAGCCTGGGTAGCCTGTGGCTCTAATTCTAAAGCTTTGCATGATTATGATCTCCTTGTCTTCCTGGCACAGATAATTACCTCAAGTTGAAAAAGCTAATTCTACCCCATATTCACTCTGATAGCACAAGATGTTTCCTGGGGGGGGGGGGGGGGGGGGGCACACTCATCACTCTCTCGCCCGGAGGGGAGCTCGTGACATGACGTGTCCTCCTGAATATTACTCAGGCTCCCTTATTTGAGAATCCTAGCTCCGCCACTGGCCTCTCCACTTTCATTGAGATTCTGGTTCCACCTGAGGCAGAAAAAGTCACTGACTCAGAAAATGTGCCATTCGCTGCACCAACTTTTCTACCAGTGGTTTGAGTATTTGTAATGAAAATTGATACATAATAAAGTAAACAATTATTAAAGGTTGTAAACTATTATGTCAGGTTAAAGTAGAAAACGTACTAAGGAGTACAGCGCTAATCTTCAACCAGTGCTAAACCTGCTTGTGTGGAGATAGTATGCTGGGGAATATTGACAATTGCTCGCTGTTGCACTGTGGTTCTGTCCGGGTACAGCGGTTTCCCCCACCCGTAAAAATGTTCGATACACAGTACCACCATGCCCCAATGTGGGCAATCGGGATTAAACGCCTTGCCCAAGAACACAACGCAGTTACCCCCGGCGGGGATCGAACCGTAGACCTCTCATTTTTAAGTTCAATGCCGTAACCACTGAGCCACCGCGCTCCCGGGTAAAAGGGTTAAACAAGGCGCCACGACTACTGCATGTGTATTTAATTTTCCACGAATAAATTTTCAGGAACCATTTAATTTTGAATTGTAATCACGACTAACATTCAAACCACATCCTTGTAATGAAGCTGATTATTTATTGATTATTTATTGGATTATTATAATCCCTGATGGGTACGGGTGTGGGATGGGATGGGAAAATCTCACCCGAGGGCAAGATATTTGGGCCAGACACGAGGCTTGCCGAGTGTCTGGACCAAATATCGTGTCCCGAGGGTGAAATTTTCCCATCCCACACCCGTATCCATCAGGGATTATTTTTCTCCCCCACCATACAGCGGTAACGTTAGCCAGAGGTAATCGGAGGTCACGTGCAGATATAATCAACTCATTTGGTATTCGTTGTTTTGAAAAACTAATGACACCATCGGAAAGAGGATGCAAAAGTTACGTATATACCAAAGGTATATAACACGGAATCAATTAGGAACGGTGGCATCTTGGGTTTTAGAGCATCAAACTTTGATCACACGGCATTCTGATGACGTCAATATGAATTAGTTGGTAGCAAAAAACTGATACGATATGCATAACGTCATAATAACGTTATAAATGTATAACGTCACGTGGGTGGGGTGGGATACATCTGTCTCTCCCTGCTATCTCACCCTGGACAGACGTATCTTACACATGCAGTGGGGGAGAAATAAATTTCTTTTCCAGAATTGCTCAGTAGAGCTGTAGGTTTTTAAATTTCTTGTTCGGTTTCGGTTTTGATTTTTCAGGTGGAATAAAACCTCGGTTCGGTTCGGTTTTCGGTTTGTTCATGAGGCCAAATAAAATTCAATAAAACTCATTCTTATGTCCGGAGTCATAACTGAAAGGCAGTGAAATTGAGTGAATCTCAATGAATGCCCGAAATAAGCTATAATACATGAAGAATCAGGAAGGCCAATATAATAATTACCTAAATATACAGAACTTCTATTGTGCTTGGCCATTTCTTGAGGTCTGACACCTACACGCAACTTGAGGAAAGCTGCAAACACAACTCAACTGAAATGTCGGAAATTCACAGAATGTAGCCTTCCCAGAGTAGTGAGAGTACCCAGACACTGCCATTGGCAGTGTCTGGGTACTCTCACTACTCTAGGATGGCTACATTCTGTGAATTTCTGCAGCAAGAGAGTACTTAATAAAAAACAAAAAACCTTAGATTACGGGATGTCGAAGGTTTCGGTTTCGGTTTTTAAAAAAAAACTAAAAACCTCGGTTCGGTTTCGGTTAACCTACAGCTCTATTGCCCAGCAGATATGACTTCAAATTCGGCTGATGTGACGCCGATCTCGGCTGATATGGACCAAGCTAGAGAGTTTCCCCTTTGATGCATCACCAGGCGCAGCCAATAGTTTACATCGAAATCGGCAGTTATTCATCGACCGCAATCAGCAAATCTGGCTTTACCAGGTAAAATGGAGGGGTTTGCATAAGGAATTAATGATGGCAATAAGTAAAGGTTAGATGATGAAGAGAAGAAATAAGAGAGTTGTACAGACAATTCAATGCAAACTATGATTCCGAGTTGTAAGCAGGGATTCGTCGAAGTGAGAGAAGAAATAGTTCAGCTTTCCGAACGTCGCGGCTTCCCCGATGAACTGTAGAAGAAGAGACTTCGGACTCAGAAAAGTGAAAGAAAACTCTAACAGATCTACGAACGTTTTGTAATTATTTGTTTTGGTTTAATAAATAAAGACGTTATTACTTGTTTAGTTTCATATCGGCGGAGATATCAGCTCTCAACAACTTCACGTCAGACTTCGAGTCTCAGGCTGGTCTGAAGTAGTCCAATAATATTAGCCTTCGCCTGTGCTCCGAATTTATTATTTTTTGATTTTTAATATGTCGCACCGTCGAAGTCTAATCTGATCTTTCGTTTTTCCAGCAGCAAAGTTCAGCGAGAGACTCTCGCTGAACGGTTGGACCTCGATTAAAGATCAAATTTCCCCACCTGGTTCCTACTTCCGATTGACAGTTGTGTAAAACACATTTTTCTTCATTCTGGTGGTCATTTTCTTGCAAATAAATCGATATTTTTAATTATTTAGGCGTCATTTGCACTGCAATTTTTTCAACTCGAAACAAACTGTTGAACGGGAAAATGGGTTGATAGGAAAACGCGGAGTGAAAAACGGAATACCGATAATGTAGTGCACACCAAGTCAAACGACGCGGCAGTCGTTGCAATACATCTTGATTTGTTCGAAACCGCTGAGGTCCGTTCCCGGAAATGGGATACGATTTTTAACAATTTTCCAACCGCTGTAATATTACCGCTTGAAAAAATGTTTTTATTTAATTATTGGTATTTAATACGTAATTCGACAGTAAGTATAGGAAATTTATACATCTAATATGAATGTGAAGGCATATTATTCTTGTCGAATGTGGGAACATGTATGGAGAATGAGTATTCATCATATTAGTGTTATGTCGCCTAATTTCGTACTTTGCTGCTGGAAAAACGAAAGATCAGATTAGACTTCGACGGTGCGACATATTAAAAATCAAAAAATAATAAATTCGGAGCACAGGCGAAGGCTAATATTATTGGACTAGGTCTGAAGTGACCTGGGGGTGATATCTCTAGTGTTCAACCGATTACCAAAAATGGTCGTTGACCGATTACCGGTTATTTGAGCTCACAGTCGGCCGATTCCGATGCCGATTCCAATTGTAATACCGTGCACTAGGACAAGTAGAGGCTCGAAAGAACTACATAAAACTGAACATTAAACTTCGTTGCCTGGGATCGAAATAAAATTACCAGTCGCGCACACTTGGGCGGTAAACGTAGCTCTCAGAGCCACGTTTACCGCCCAAGTGCGTGCGACTGGTAATTTTACTTCTGCCTGAGTCAATGGAGTGTAACCGTCATTTTTCCGGTATGAACTAGCGATTTCGCTCAGTTGTAAGCTTTGCATGTAGTTTAACTTGTATACCCCATAAATGGGCTTCTAGAGAGATTAAGAATACACATTGGGGTTGTTTCTCAACTTTATTGAATGGTATCATTGGCATCATTTTACATTGACAATATGAAAAATTGCAGAAGATAACAAAATGCGGTTAATGAATGATCTCAAAATGCTTGGCAACAATCGGTTGAACCGATATTCCAGGAGCCGTTGCCGTTGTCATCCGTTTGCCCAAAATCGGCCGATTGTGGTGGCCGGTTCCGATCATCGGTTGAACACTAGATATCTCGGCCGATATGAAAGTAACCAAGTAATAACCTCTGTGGAATATTCTATCAGCCGGGAGTCTGGACTTGAGGGTGTATAGTAGCGGATTTCTGATTTACAACCCAACCCCCTCCAATTAGTGAGTCCACGACACACCTGGTAACACGAAATATCTCCACACGGTGTCGCGTGTTTTCAAAAAAACAATATGCCTCAAATTTATGCAGCGAATCTATCGACTCGCATCATTACTTGGATTGCATTTTTAGAAAGATGGTATTCTTGTTTTCAGAATTAAAGGGATCTGCCCAGCTTGCACACAACGTAACCGCAACGTTTTCGGTTATGGGAAGGTTGTGTCGAGCCACGGTGACCCCACAAGTCTACAAAGTTAATTGAGTTATTGTTGAAGGATGCAAGATAGTTGTCTTGTCGCAACCAGGGCTGGGAGGAGTTAAAATTTCCCTTAACACGTTAACGTGTTAAATATTTATGCGTTAACGTGTTAAATGACGTTAAATGTTAAAATGAACAAAATTGTAGTATAACAGACCAATTCCGGCCATTTTTGCTGATTTGATCTTGAATCTGATTGAACTTACGTACACTATTAACCCTTTTAACTCCAGTGGTATCTCCCATCCCAGTTCAATGGCAGCAAATAGAACAGTCCATATTCATTATTTGGGGAAGACCAATCAATATTTTCAACGTGCAGCCTTGGGGCTGCACGTTGAAAATACTGATTGGTCTACCTCGCAGATTCACAGAACAGCCGACCTATAATATAATGGCGTTATGAAGTGTCATGTTCCAGGCCAGGAAAGCGGCCGCCTGGATTCAAATGGTCAATATTGTTCTCTCGACAATGCGGCACAGTTTCAGTTAACTGAGTGAGACGAAAAAATAAATGCCCTATACAGATACATTAGATGAGTCACGATGAGTACAAAATCATTCCTGATGCACCCTAACAAACTTCAAAGTTAAATGTTAATAACTTAGTTAAAAATTTTTTAACTTTGTTAAAATAATTTAACACGTTAACGTTTGAAACGTTAACTGCTCCCAGCCCTGGTCGCAACGTTTTCACAACGTCTGAACAGTGTCATATAAAAGATTGTTGACCGTTAAAGGCATAACTCCCGGCTCATGTTGCCTAATTTTACTATAATGATACAGATGCCCGAACATGCTGGCTCTGGAGAAACGTGTACATTCTGGGTTCCTTGGTAATTGTTTTTGTGCAATTCTTGGCTTCCCGTGTACTTACCTAAGCTACTACAAAGTTAAGTACACTCCGAAATCAGTTGGGTTAGAAATTAACCCAATTCGACTGCGTTGAGTGAATATGAACCCAACTGGATTCATATTCACTGAACCCAGTTAATTTGGGTTGATTTTAACCCAACTGATTTTAGAGTGTAAGAAGCTGTTGACCTGTAATGAAAAACGCTGCCACAACTTCACTGGTGGGGGGGGGGGGGGGGGGGGGCACAATTGTATCGTCAGTCACCGTGAAAGTCACAAAACCTCGACGTTTCCAGAACGTTGTTATAACCACAATGGGCGAGCTGGATGTACCGAGCCTATGGATAAAAGTGACTGCAAACAATGAATTGATAGCATCTGCTGACACTAGAGTTGTACATTTTGATGTTAAATTGCGACCACGGCCTACAAATGAGATTACTACAATGACTTTCGAAAATCTATTTTCACGGACCTTAAAGACAAATTTAAGTCTGCTCCGAGCTACAAGCATATAGCTTTGAGTAAGACTTCTGATTATGAATATAACATTAGTTTAGACCCAGAAGCCTAAGTTGAGTCGGCTCGTCTTCGAAGTAAAAAACAGGGACTCCTATTTCACTGATAGTGAACAAGAAAAGTCTACAAATGTTGACTAAAACAACTGCTGGGCCACAACTGTTCATGGGCGGATTCTGAGGGAGCACACCAGGCGCACGCCCCTCCTATTTTTATATTTCAGTTTTTGTTACCAAGGGACACGATATTATCGGGGATAAAACATGGACATCCACTACCAAATGTAGTGGATATCCATGTTTTATCGCCGATAATATAGTGGATGTCCACGTTTATCGCCGATAATTAGTGTTCAACCGATGATCGGAACCGGCCACCACAATCGGCCGATTATGGGCAACTTGAATCGGATGACAACGGCAACGGCTCCTAGAACATCGGTTCAACCGATTGTTGCCAAGCAATTTGTGTTTTTTCTGAATCGCATTTTATTATCTTCTGCAATTGTTCAGTTGTTAATGTAAAATGATGTGGATGATACCATTCAATAAAGTTGAGAAACAACCACAATGTGTATTCTTATCTCTCTGGACACCCCTTTACGGGATATACAAGTTAAACGACATGTAAAGCTTACAACTGAGTACACTTGCAGCAATCGCCAGTTCATACCGGAAAAGTGAAGGATGCACTCCATTGACTCGGGTCGCAGTAAAATTACCAGTCGCGCGCACTTGGGTGGTAAACGGGGCTCCGAGAGACACGTTTACTGCCCAAGTGTGCGCGACTGGTAATTTTACTGGGACCCCAGTCAACGAAGTTTAACACTTTGAAAAATGTTCAGTTTAATGTAGTTCTTTCAAACCTCGACTTGTCTTGTAGTGCACGGTATTACAATCGGAATCGGCATCAGAATAGGCCGATTGTGGGCTCAAATAACCGGTAATCGGTCAGCGACCATTTTTGGTAATCGGTTGGACACTACCGATAATATCGCGTCACTTGATAATAATAATAAAATACCCATGCATACAGCTGTAGGGCAAGCTTCTGGGCGTGTCTCGTGTGAGCCGATTTTAATTGGCCTCTTTTCTTGAAAATTTGTATGTGGAATATTTTAGTTGGAAAACATTTTGGTCATGTGCAAAGAAGCCAGCGGAGGGCAACACTGGCGTTCCATGTTTCAACATTTTCTCACGAGACCCCCGGACCCCTTTGACAAGGGATGTGGCTAGAGGGTTTCAGCTGGGGGGGGGGGGGGGTGCCGCCGGTGTAAATTCCAACTGTGAGTGGTTTCGATAGGTGGTTGCACTACAGCGCTGGGTGATATCTTTGAAAGTGATTATATAAACCCAGAATCCTGGGTATGCCACTGAATCTTGATACCTTTCAACTTCCATAAAAATTCTTCACCACGGAAAAATATAATTTCCAGATGTGAGTCACGAGTCCAACATTGCATACTCTTTCTTCAATAGTTTTTCCATATTTTTTTTTTTTATCTCAATTTAGTTTTTCAACAACGAGCTTTCATTGCTTCTCGTAGAAGCACGCTGGGCACGGCTCTCGTTATATTGATCATGGGGGACTCTGTCAGAGATATTGTAAAGGCTTTCATTTTTTAAACTAAAAAGGCGCATGTCATCAAGTGTTTAGCAAGTACCAATTTGTTTTGTTTCAATGCACATTTTAGTAAAATTAATATTGTATTTATGTGGACTCTGTGTATACCTTCCTGTATGTTCGTGTCATCAAGTGTTTAGCACGTACCATTTTTTGTATCAATGCACATTTAGTAAAATTAATATTGTATTTATGTGGTCTCTATGTATACCTATCCTGTATGTTCGTACGCTAGCAATAAAACAAATAGTTTACCAAGTGGATAGGAAATAACATTGGAATCGACTCATTGAGTCGATACCAATGTTATGTCAGAGCCAATGTGTTTGGTTTTTCCCGAAATCTTCATGGCTAGGTTTTATCTAAGAGACACACGGTGGCACTGTATGTTAAGTCGTACTGTACATCGACGCTGCACTAGCCTTTGACCGCTGCTAAGCACTAACTCTGCTTGTGTCGGTTAGGAAGGTGGAGAGTCTGAAAGTTGCTCACTGCTGTTCGACGGTTCTCTCCGGGTTCTCCGGCTTTCTCCGCATGTAAAACAGCCGACACGATGTGGCCCGGGTTGTTGAAAGCGTCCTTAAACCTCAATAAACAAGGAAACAAACTATCCAAGAAATGGAATACAGGAATGATAAGTTATCCTGAAAACTCCCTCGAAGTTTGAATTAGTCGGATCAATGCATATGTGGCCTTTGGGATTTTTACTGGCTTATCATTCAGATAGCTGGGCGTTTTGTTGTTTTGTTGTTGTTTTTTTTGTTTTTTTTTGGGGGGGGGGGGGGGGGGGGGGTCCTCTTCGGTTCCGGTTTTTGCCGCAAACCAAAAAACCGAACTGCCATACTCATCAAAATCCGGCCGCAGAGTTTACTGTATTTATGCATAATTTGACCAAACTATTTTACTGGGAGGGAACTGGAAAAGTGGCCCCTATGTACTCTCGTCACTCAGTTTATCCGGCAAAGGGGCGAATACGTCGTGCTCTCACGGTCATATGTCTCCTTTATTGGCTCGTCCAACAGACGAGTATAAAAGTAAGGGAGAAAATGTGACCACGATAACAGAACATAGATCAGATGAACTTTACTAATCTGTTACCCTAATTTATCGTTTTTTCGACTGATAGGGCTCAGTAATTGATCCCCCTAGAACTCCTAAGAATGATCAAGGGAAGTTTGGCTGAACTCAGTGGTGATACTCACAGAGAGGGCTTTTTGTGATGCGGGTTTTTTCCATGTTAATCTGAGTTAATGAGCCTGAAGTATTATTTGTTATTGTATGTTCTTAACCCTTTGAACACTAGTGGTATCTGCCAAGCCTGTTCAATGACAGAAATTAGAAGAGTCCATATTCATTATTTGGGGTAGACCAATCAATATTTTCAACGTGCAGCCTCGGGGCTGCACGTTGAAAATACTGATTGTCAACCCCACACATTTACTGAACAGCCATCCTATTTAATGGCGTTATGACGTATCATGTGCCTGGCTGGAAAAGGGCCACTGGGTTTCAAAGGGTTAAGTTAACATGGAGAAACTGAACCGAAACCGAAACTGAAAAGAAGTCAAATCCTCCCAGCTCTAATAATTCGCACCCCCATCAAGGGGGGGGGGGGGGGGGGGGGGGGGGGCACTAAAAATTTGCAAGACGTGACGTCCTATTTTTTATTCGGCTCTTTTTTACAACCCACTACCCCCCCCCCCCCCCCCCCCCCCAACCAACAACGTGCAAATTTTCTACTACCGTTCTCAGACACCCAACCCCACTCTCCCATTAAAATCCAAAATAAACTTATAAACTTAGTAGGCACAGCTGTCTTTAGGGGGTTTTCATAATCTTCTTAACCCTTTACCCAAAGTAACGGCCAAAACCGAGCAGCGCTATTCTCAAAAATCGCCAATTAATTTTTATTATTTTTTTCATTTTTTGTCTCAAAAACATAGGTTATGACCCCTCATTGGAACGAGCTCGTTCCAATGAGGGGTCATAACCTATGTTTTTGAGACAAAAAATGAAAAACAATTAGTTATTCAATCATTTTTTGGCAAGTGTCGTCTGTTTTCATGTTAGGTAAAGGGTTAAACTGGTACCACTAATTTAAACCTCTGTGGGCTGCTGTGGGCCCCAATCTACAAATGACAAGCTGTTCATTATAGGCTTGGCCAGAGCAGGTGTACATATACGGGAACAAATTTTCGAAAATTTGAATTGTTCCCAAAATATTGTCTGCACATGTTCTACATTTCGAACAAGACACCCACCCCCTACTAACGTCTGACATTTTCCCAGTTAAAGCCCAATATTCTCACATATAAAGCCTCCTGATGTTGTATTTATGTTAAGAGTGTGATGTACAACATCATCTTTAAGGTTTGAAACACAAATGATGGTATATATTAGCTGATATATTGATATATTTTTAAATGAAAGTGTCAATGACACTGTAGCTCAACTTGTCAAGACAAAGACATGTACATGTATAGTATGTGACACAGCAATGACAAACATCTAGGCAATGACCTGATAACAAAGGTACATATAAAGTATTGTAATGGTCTGTACATAAATACTGAGCGTTGCCTGTAACAAATGTATAGGTAAAGTATTGTAAAGGTGGGTGACAGTCAGATGCTAAACTAGAAAAGAAATCTTTGAGTCCCTGAGTGGGTCTGACTGAACCCCAAAATATTTGTTCTCATAGCACAGTGATAACAAAGGCACCCCAAAACACACTCATTCCCGTCCCAAGGTGAAAACAAAGGTACCCAAGAAGTTTCGTGAAGATCAGTTCACAAATATGAGCTGTGTAGAAGTTGTGACAAAAAACTGATTGGACATAATTTCGGTACAAAATGGCCACTGGCAGCCATCTTGAATTTTGGACCGCGCCCAGAAACACTCGTTCTCGTCCCAAGGTGATAACAAAGGTACCCAAGAAGTTTTGTGAAGATCGGTTCATAAATACAGCCTCTAGCCCGAGCCGTATTGACATGTGCACTTACAGAGTATATAAGTAGCACTGAATAAATCAAAGTTCATCTAATTTGCATAATTTCTGCACGAGAAAAAAACCCGTACTATATGTGATGTATTCCATGTTACTAAACATTCATACAAAAATTTATTCAAATCAGAACTTTCATACAGAAGTTCTGTACAAAAGACTGATTGCACTAATTTTGGTACAAAATGGCTGCTGGTGGCCATCTTGAATTTCGGACCACACCCAAAAACACTCGTTCTCATCCCACGGTAATAACAAAGGTACCCAAGAAGTTTCGTAAAGATCGGTTCATAAATACGGCATCTAGCCTGTGCCGTATAGAAGTTGTGTACAAAAAACTGATTAGACCTAATTTCGATACAAAATGGCCACTGGCAGCCATCTTGAATTTTGGACCGCACCCAGAAACACTCGTTCCTGTCCCAAGGTGATAACAAAGGTACCCAAGACGTTTCGTGAAGATCGGTTCATAAATACAGACTCTAGCCCGAGCCGTATTGACATGTGTACTTACTGTGTGTAAGCAGCACTGAAAAAATCAAAGTTCATCTAATTTGCATAATTTCTGCACGAGAAAAAAACCCGTATTATATGTGATGTATCCCATGGTACGAAACATTCACACACAAAATTATTCAAATCAGCGCTTTCATATGGAAGTTCTGTGCAAAAATCTGATTGCACCAAATTTCGTACAAAATGGCTGCCATCGGCCATCTTGAATTTCGGACCGGACCCCAAAATACTCGTTCTCGTCCCACGGTGATAACAAAGGTACCCAAGAAGTTTTGTAAAGATCGGTTCATAAATACGGCCTCTAGCCCGAGCAGTATTGGCATTTGCACTTACAGTGCTGAAAGTAACACCAAAAAACATCAAAGTTAGTCTAATTTGCATAATTTACGCACGAGAAAAAAACCCGTATTATATGTGATGTATCCCATGGTACTAAACATTCATACAAAAAATTATTCAAATCAGAGCTTTCATATGGAAGTTCTGTACAAAAAACAGATTTCTGCATCGTCGGTACAAAATGGCAGCTGGCAGCCATCTTGAATTACGTACCGCACCCAAAAACCCTCGTTCTCGTCCCACAGTCATAACAAAGGTACCCAAGAAGTTCCGTAAAGATCGGTTCATAAATACGGCCTCTAGCCCGAGC
This sequence comes from Pictodentalium vernedei, assembly GCA_031216915.1. NCBI lineage: Eukaryota > Metazoa > Mollusca > Scaphopoda > Dentaliida > Dentaliidae > Pictodentalium > Pictodentalium vernedei. The sequence goes on from JAUFNR010000300.1 coordinate 43,275, forward strand.
CATAGCAGCTTGGCACTTACAGCTCTGAAAGTGAAACTAAATAAATCAAAGTCAGTCTAATTTGCATAATTTACGCACGAGAAAAAAACCCGTATTATATGTGATGTATCCTATGGTACTAAACATTTATACAAAACTTTATTCAAATCAGAACTTTCATACAGAAGTTCTGTACAAAAAACTGATTTTTGCATCATCGGTACAAAATGGCCGCTGGCAGCCATCTTGAATTTCGGACCACAGCTAAAAACACTCGTTCCCGTCCCAGGGTCATAACAAAGGTACACAAGAAGTTTCGTAAAGATCGGTTCATAAATACGACCTCTAGCCCAAGCCATAGCCAATTGTTGACGTACGGACAGACGGACGGACGGACAGACGGGCCATGACAATAGTTCAAATTTGACTTCGTCAAAGTTGAGCTAAAAATTCAAAAAATTGCACAAGTTGGAAATGCACATTTTTGGCGCTCTCAAGAGACCCACCCACCCCCACGTCACGTCTTGCAATTTTTTGGCGGCCTCCCCCTGCTCCCATTCACTGGTTTCAGCAACAGTGACACCATCATGTGCAACCTCTAAATACGCCCCTGCACTGCCTACCCGTATTTCGATTGCCATTGGCCAGAAGCCAATGGAACGAAAGCCATGCCAACGGCACTTGTTGAAAGATCGACTGTGTGTTGGTTACTTTTCCTTCAGACTTGTCTTCGTGTCTAAGTCGATGTGATCTTGTCTGTTCATTTTCTACTGCTGATTGCTGTTACATAGCCTATGTTCATTACTTAATTTTCTCATCAGGAAAAACAATTAGAAATGTTTTCAACCAGTGCTAATTCGGGCCCCCATTTGTAATGCCGTGTTCTCGGTAATGTGTTTGATTGCTTGTAAAGTAATTACGCCTGCATCCATCTGTTGGAGAAATCTGTCAGCATTCGTTCTGCAGATCTAATTCCAAGTTTTTAACCCTAAACTTCCGGTTTTCAAAACACGATTATTTGTTCATTTCATTGATGGTTTGGCAACCCGAAACATTCAGAATATCGTGTCTTGAACGGCACATCGAATAAAAGAAAGCACTGTTAACTCGCGAGTCTACCAAGTCATGTGCTTTTGGTACTTTAGGTTTCAAACAGGATCGCTGATCACGGAGATTAAGGGGGTGGTCGAGGAGCCGTCATGGCTGACAATTTTCGTAATTGGAAGAGATTTACAGGAAAGTTAGCTCCCCTTCATTTCCGCAGTCATTTTAACACTTGGGGTATGGGAATTCATATAAAAATTGAAATTTCGAGATGTTTGGGAATTAGCATCATCGATGTACGGCGCATCACTTCACAAACATATAATTAAGGACGGTTTATCTGTGAACTAGTTGCTTCTAATTAGCTTTCCGTAAAAAGCCCAGTTTCCTTTTATTACTTTTAATAATGGAAATAACAGACAGCTCCGAGAGCTGTCTGTTGTTTTCGTTTATTAAAAGTTAAAAAAAATGAAACCTGTCTTTATTTTCTACTGATGTCATAGATGTTTCATCAACAGTTATTAACTTTCCTTGCACGTCTAATAATTTCAAGAGACACATTTAACACGCATAAACAATCGATGTATTACATACGGTGCCCATAAGAAGGCAACTGATGGGTTCTAATGCCGTATATTGCATTTGAACTAGAGCTGTAGGTTAACCGAAACCGAACCGAGGTTTTTTGTTTTTTTTTAAAACCGAAACCGTCGACATCCCGTAATCTAAGGTTTTTCGTTTCTATTAAAATACTCTCTTGCTGCAGAAATTCACAGAATGTAGCCATCCCAGAGTAGAGAGAGTACCCAGACACTGCCAATGGCAGTGTCTGGGTACTCTCACTACTCTGGGATGGCTACATTCTGTGAATTTCCGACATTTCAGCTTAGTTGTGTTCGCAGCTTTCCTCAAGTTGCGAGTAGGTGTCAGACCTCGAAAAAAGGCCAAGCACAACAAAAGTTCAGTATATTTAGGTAATTATTATATTGGCCTTCCTGATTCTTCATGTATTATAGCTTATTTCGGGCATTCATTGAGTTTCATTCAGTTTCCCTGCCATTCAGTTATGATTCCAGACATATAAAATGAGTTTTATTGATTTTATTTGGCCTCGTGAACAAACCGAAAACCGAACCGAACCGAGGTTTTACTCAATCTGAAAAACCGAAGCCGAAACCGAACAAGAAACTTAAAAACCTACAGCTCTAATTTGAACAATGACAGTGGTCTTTCAAGTCGACTCTCAGCAAGACAACACTGATCCATGATATATGATCTACCACTGGCGATGCTACGGGAGGCGAGGTGCATAGGAGCAATGCCCCCTAAACGCAGACTTTGAACCCCCCCCCCCCCCCATTTGCCTCCAGTGCACACACACACCCCATACACATATACCCTTACGCTATCTCTCCTTTCTTTGTTCCCATACACACCCAGCAGATGAACTTGTTCAGTATTGATTTACAGGCGTGGCAGCTGATAATTATGAGCCATGTTCCTTCGCGTGCCTTGTCTCCAAATTATGGGTTATGTTTTTTAGCATTTATAATATGAGAGACTGACATTATCTCCCTTAACTTTGTATTGTGCTTACAAATTAAGCCTTCTAGTAGCCAAAAGCCACCAGAAGGCTTCACATGAAAGCACAATTCAAATTTGTTCCCTGGAAAGAGCTCCCCCTTCCTCCCCTGAAGCAGGCCTGACATTTTCAGGGGAGCGATTTATTCGCTCTCAAACTGCTTGCCTTAAAAAAATTAAGGAGGGCGAAAACAAGCCCCCCCCCCCCCCCCCCCCGCGCCTTAGAAAATAATGATTGCCATTACTGCCTATTCCTAAAACCCACATCTTTTCTGAATTCAGATCTCTGCTCTGTTAGTGGTCTCTGTAAGACGGCCACGCTCCCCTCCACACCTCCTGGCCTTTCCGAGACCCGGAGGTGTGGGAGGGGAAGCGTAGCCATCTCACAGAGACTACCTTGTTAGCAGCATCAAACAAGAGGGGCCACGCCCCGGGGCATACCCCAACGGTGCATACCGCCAAACAATGACAAGAGAAGAAATAAACCTTGATACTGTGCAAGCTATTCCCATAAACAATCTTCATTCCAAATTTCGTTGAGATCCCATAACCCAAACCAAAGATATGAGGCGAACAGACAAAAAATTGGATATTTTACGAGGCAAACGGTCTTTGTTTTAACAGCAAAAATAATTTACCCCCCCCCCCCCCCTCCCCAAGGTAATTTTGGAAGGCCACAAACACCTGTTACTGAAATCTAGTGACGATCGGACCATTCCACATAAGAGATATAGAACAAAGACATAATGCCACATGTGGGGGAGGTGATTTGCATGTATTTTCTTCGTTTTACTACAGGGGCATGATTCACTTGAAAGCCTTTCTCCATAAACAATTTGCGTTCCAAATTTCATTGAAATCCGATAACCCAAACTGAGATACGAGGTGAACAGACAGAAAATTGGCTATTTTACGAGGCAAATAGCGAATTTTCAAAGTTAAAAAAGTGGGATAAGACTAAAAAGTGAAAAGTAAGAAATAAAATTTGAGACTCATGTGAACGCCTTTCTCATAAACAATCTTCATTCCGAATTTCATTGAGATCCCATAACCCAAACCTGAGATACAAGGCGAATAGGACAAACAAGAGGCCCCACGGGGCCTGAAGCGCTCATCTTGTACAGAACACAATTTAAACAGAGTCCAAGATGAGTCTACATTAAGCAAGCCATCTTCATAGGCTACACTGTCAATCCTTGAGTCCCTCAGGAGTGACAAAAATAATCTGGGCATCATGCCTTTTCTTCAGTTGATCATAAGTAAAATGTAGAGCTCCCCTATGAAGCCCCTTGATACAACCTATGTGGATTAATCTTAGTACCTCTAGAGGGTACTGATATACAAAATTTTTAATTCTTCAGCAAAATGCCCAATTCCGGCTCCCATAGAGAGCCCAAATATTAACCCAGGCTCTGATTTGAACACAGTTAAATCTGACTTCCCTAGAGATGTTGTGTACCGAATATGAAAGCATTCTGACTGTTGGATCTGAAGAAGAGAAACTGTAAAAAAATTTCTTCGAATTGCACTAAGTTTCAAATTTGGGCTACCATAGCGAGCCCAAATATTAACCTATGGATCCGATTTGAACAAACTTGAATCTGACCCCCCCCCCCCCCCCCCCCCCCCGAGATGTTGTATACCAAATGTGAAAGCATTCTGACAAGTGAATCTGAAGAAGAAGATTTTTGAAGAAATCCCTCATATTGTACTAAGTTAAATTTCATGTTCCCATATGGAGCCCAATATTAACCTAGGCACTCGAATTGAACAACCTGGAATCTGACCCCCCCCCCCCCCCCCCACCCCCCCCCCCCCGAGATGTTGTATACCAAATATAAAAGCATTCCGACTGGTGGATCTGAAGAAGAAGATTTGAAAAGAAATTTCCTCATATTGCACTAAGCAAAAATTTGGGCTACCATAGTGAGCCCAAAATATATACCTAGGGATCTGATTTGAACAAACTTGAATCTGACCCCCATAGAGATGTTGCATACCAAATATCAAAGCATTCTGACTGGTGGATCTGAAGAAGAAGATTTTTTAAATTATCCTCCATATTGAACAAAGATAAAATTTGGGCTTCCGTAGAAAGCCCAAATATTAACCTAGGGACTTAT
>JAUFNR010000294.1:0-49269 GCA_031216915.1 Pictodentalium vernedei
AAACCTCAATATTTTTTTTTGCCCATTTTATGATGCAGAAATGTTCTACATATAAAAATAACATTATTTTCACATTTCCTTTTGCTGAAATGCTTGTTCTGACAGAATAAATCAACTTGAAATAAACAATGGGTAGGCCTAAATTCAGTTTTTCCGGCAATGACAGCCGTAGGTTAACGCAAAGTGTCACTTTTCTGTACATTATAAAATCATGACTCGGAGTTCCACTCGTTAGATATATGAAACACGAGGCAAACTCTTCAAGGAGAATCCATCCATATTCTTTCTAAACAGACTGAATGAATGATCTTCTGTTCGCGTTTTTAGTGTTCTATCTATTCAAAATATAGCTGTTAGAGCCGACCGAAAGAAACTTGTCAATTCCAATCGTTTGTTTTTCAGTGCTTCTACAGGAAAGCAACCTCTGCGATTTGGAAGACTGCCATATTTTCGATTATACCTCCACAGCGTCTTCTTACCAGAAAGACGGAGGGAGGTAAGTGTGTCTAAAATCAAATGGTGCCTTTCAGAAGCTGATTTTGATTGTTCCCTTTTGAAACGGGAAAGGCCTTCCTTATATACAACTGAGCAAATCCCGAATAGCAATGGCGCTCGCTTATTTATCAGTCATTTGAGATATCTAAGACACTCATTTCACGGGAAGCCAATTATTTTGTGGCCCGAGAGATATTTCTACATTCAAAATGACGATCAAGACGTGTAACGGTGAGTGAAGTGATGAGGGTGGATTTGCTTTGGATACCCCCAAGTATAGTCCCATATTTGTTCAGTGCTATGGGATGAGCTTTCAGTTATATTGTCCAGCTACCACACAAAGGTTATCAATGGCCATTTAGAGTTATGAGAGTACGTTTTGAACAAATCAAATTATCAATTTCTTTTAGATTTATCAGGGACGCAGATTTTCGATATGTGTGCTTATACCCAAAATCTCAGAATATCATGATTAATGCCTTTCAGTGGAGGGCTTGCTAAACTATGTTTGATTCCTCCAACCCTTTCGTCCCTGCCAACCCCCCCCCCCCCTCCCCCCACACACACACACACACACACAAACACATAGGAGCTATAGACAAGGGAGAGTATTTACGCTGCAGCCGATGGATGTATATTTTATAAGAGTGCACATGGGTGTATTCTTGTAGGGTCCCTGGAAACTGGGGTGGCCACGTTATGCTTTACTGCTTTAATATGACCCAGGATTTAAAGACTTGTGTGCTTTTTCTCTGAAGTGGCAACTTGATTGCAAACAATAGGCTAAACTTCATTTTGTTATGTTTAATAGCAATGATTTAGGCATAAATACTAGGTGGGTGTGACCCAAAAAACAGTAAAGAATTAGGTGGTGGTCAAATGCTGAATCTTTGGCACTTTGAATTGCTTTTTCCTAATAGGTGTGCTTCCTACATCGGAGGGTCCTCGCATTTTCAGAAATGTCAGTGTTATTGATATATGGGTGATTCTATACCACGGAAACATACGTAACTTGACTGAGAATAGATTGAATGCTTGGACAAGAATATGGACAGGGGTAAAAAATGAGTGCCAATTTGGTAAAATTTCACAAATTTTCGAAAATGCGCTTTTTTACAAACAATATTTTTAACGGGTAAAAAGAGTCTTTCTCTTTATTGAGATGTTCTGGATTTTGGTTCGGAACATCTGCACTTTCTATTCACCCCTTTTTGGGATATTTGTGTTCAAATTTTGATATCTGGTGATGATATTTTGTACCAAAATAAGTGCCAACATCAGTCAATTGTTACTATTTATAGTAACTCTGGATGTTATGACAATGTTACTCCGGTCTGAACAACTAAACAGATCCCTGCCAAAAAAATCGTCTGCTCAATCATTAAGCTGGTTTATAGCGTAACTTATCACAGCTGCTTTTTTCTGTTCATTTTTTATTAAAAACTAGCACTAGCATATTCTGCCTATACCCCTTCATTACTCGAAAATGAACGATATTTCCTCCTCTGGAAACAGAATGATGGAGGTCTTATGATTTAAAGTTCTTTATTTATATTTTACCACAAGAGAACGAATCGGCCGGTAGCTCAGTTAGTACAGGCGTTCACATTGCTGTATGAAAAGTGCGCATTCAATGCGATGTGAGTTCAAAACCCACCTGTTCTTAGATTTTGCTCATTATTCTTACACATACATTTTTCGCTTTGTGCTGGTTGCACATTCATCTACAGTGCATGTGTTCGCAAATTAGCCGGTCAAAAGGCTGGAATACTCCACAATCAGTATATTTAAACAAAAATGTTGGTAAACAACCAATTGCCCCAAACAGACAGACCAATTCTTTGCAGGTCATATTGTATAATTATGGACGCTGTTATGTTCCAAAAATTAAGTCAAATAACGAAACGATAATCAATGTCTGATGATGGCTTTTGTCTGCTCAGCACCACTGTCTGCCAGATTTAATGTTTCCTTGAAATGAAAGATTGCTAATATTTTCTACTCCACTTAATAAATATCTCTGACTAACTTAGAGTATATGCACTGACACTGTTTTATTACCACCATAAGCAATGCATTTCTTCTCCGCCGTTGTGTCAGTGGTGAGGCCCTTAATTTCAGCTGCCCATGTGGGAGCAATCTGCGCATTGTGCAAATGCGTACAACACGTTGATGGTACACTTGCCTTCAAGCAGTGCTAGCCCTTCGTGTACCAGTTTAGTAAGTTAGGAAGATATGTAGTGGGTTGATAGCTGTGCTATCCGTCCACTTTCATCCAACAGAACACAAATTAGGTTGAGGAAAGAGTCGCGATACCGTAATAGTAAACAAATAAATGCAATCCAATACTACAAACTTTAAATATACTGTGTATTTTGAGCTAAAAATGTATCTTTCACAGAATGACTGGTGGTATATTGGCTCTACTTACAAGTTAGACAACTTTTGGAGCTAAACAGGGGCGGCGGACCGGTGTCATGATTCCATGTGCTAGAGTGTCTGTCATTTACGGATAGCATACTTTCAAAGCGTGTGTATGGCATAGTTTGGTCGGGGGTGGGGGGGGGGGGGGCATTTTATTTCAGTTTTACATTTTTGACCTCTAAATTGTCTTTTCGTCTTGATTTGCCGCTCGCGGTTTTTCGATAAGGATATGGAGAACAGGGAGTCACGATGGGTAAGGAAAGCATTCACGTTACAATAATTAGTGTGTCACAGATGACGTTTACATTCCTACGAGCATCCATGTGGGACATTCTGGGTTCCTACCTCTTTCTCTGTTTATCCCGGGTCAGCCTTAAATTTATGTATCATATTAAAGGTGAATGAAAATTTTAGAGGGGAACCATATGATTTGGGTTTCAGGTTCAGATTCGACTTGTTTCAGCATTTGGTGGGCATTGGGTACCTCACCACTCTGCTCGTGGTCTTGATCGGCTGTCCTTTAAGACTCTTTGTTTCAAACAAGCGAGTGGTAACGTTGGTTCATATTGTAGCCCTGAGAAAGTTATGTACAGTTTAAGAAGAGTCACGTTCCAAACTTCCCAGATTTATTATGGTGAAGAACTGGTATCCGATGGGTGTGATTACAAGCTTTAAGAGCAGGTCATGTTCTGTGTTGGGCAGAATTAATTCTGTGTCATTATTAATTCAGGTAAATTGCACAGAGAAACTGGAATTCGTTGGAACGTTCAAACATTTCACGTAACAGCCGAAGGTCGAAACCATAGACTCTTTCTATTCTAAGTTGAGAACTTGTATAAGCCAGTGTTCCAATTAATAATTATGATAACGTGAATGAGGTGTTCACTCACCACACAGTAACTGTTAAAATGTCTTGTATAATTCAGAAGATAATATTTCACAAGAATAAAATCATGAACAATGGAAAATTTTACGTGTGCTATTTATTGGTTTAGTCAACTAAAAAAATTTTTTTTTAAATTTTTGCCTATGGTTACCCTTAAGCAATTCATCAAAAACCTCAATATTTTTTTTTGCCCATTTTATGATGCAGAAATGTTCTACATATAAAAATAACATTATTTTCACATTTCCTTTTGCTGAAATGCTTGTTCTGACAGAATAAATCAACTTGAAATAAACAATGGGTAGGCCTAAATTCAGTTTTTCCGGCAATGACAGCCGTAGGTTAACGCAAAGTGTCACTTTTCTGTACATTATAAAATCATGACTCGGAGTTCCACTCGTTAGATATATGAAACACGAGGCAAACTCTTCAAGGAGAATCCATCCATATTCTTTCTAAACAGACTGAATGAATGATCTTCTGTTCGCGTTTTTAGTGTTCTATCTATTCAAAATATAGCTGTTAGAGCCGACCGAAAGAAACTTGTCAATTCCAATCGTTTGTTTTTCAGTGCTTCTACAGGAAAGCAACCTCTGCGATTTGGAAGACTGCCATATTTTCGATTATACCTCCACAGCGTCTTCTTACCAGAAAGACGGAGGGAGGTAAGTGTGTCTAAAATCAAATGGTGCCTTTCAGAAGCTGATTTTGATTGTTCCCTTTTGAAACGGGAAAGGCCTTCCTTATATACAACTGAGCAAATCCCGAATAGCAATGGCGCTCGCTTATTTATCAGTCATTTGAGATATCTAAGACACTCATTTCACGGGAAGCCAATTATTTTGTGGCCCGAGAGATATTTCTACATTCAAAATGACGATCAAGACGTGTAACGGTGAGTGAAGTGATGAGGGTGGATTTGCTTTGGATACCCCCAAGTATAGTCCCATATTTGTTCAGTGCTATGGGATGAGCTTTCAGTTATATTGTCCAGCTACCACACAAAGGTTATCAATGGCCATTTAGAGTTATGAGAGTACGTTTTGAACAAATCAAATTATCAATTTCTTTTAGATTTATCAGGGACGCAGATTTTCGATATGTGTGCTTATACCCAAAATCTCAGAATATCATGATTAATGCCTTTCAGTGGAGGGCTTGCTAAACTATGTTTGATTCCTCCAACCCTTTCGTCCCTGCCAACCCCCCCCCCTCCCCCCACACACACACACACACACACAAACACATAGGAGCTATAGACAAGGGAGAGTATTTACGCTGCAGCCGATGGATGTATATTTTATAAGAGTGCACATGGGTGTATTCTTGTAGGGTCCCTGGAAACTGGGGTGGCCACGTTATGCTTTACTGCTTTAATATGACCCAGGATTTAAAGACTTGTGTGCTTTTTCTCTGAAGTGGCAACTTGATTGCAAACAATAGGCTAAACTTCATTTTGTTATGTTTAATAGCAATGATTTAGGCATAAATACTAGGTGGGTGTGACCCAAAAAACAGTAAAGAATTAGGTGGTGGTCAAATGCTGAATCTTTGGCACTTTGAATTGCTTTTTCCTAATAGGTGTGCTTCCTACATCGGAGGGTCCTCGCATTTTCAGAAATGTCAGTGTTATTGATATATGGGTGATTCTATACCACGGAAACATACGTAACTTGACTGAGAATAGATTGAATGCTTGGACAAGAATATGGACAGGGGTAAAAAATGAGTGCCAATTTGGTAAAATTTCACAAATTTTCGAAAATGCGCTTTTTTACAAACAATATTTTTAACGGGTAAAAAGAGTCTTTCTCTTTATTGAGATGTTCTGGATTTTGGTTCGGAACATCTGCACTTTCTATTCACCCCTTTTTGGGATATTTGTGTTCAAATTTTGATATCTGGTGATGATATTTTGTACCAAAATAAGTGCCAACATCAGTCAATTGTTACTATTTATAGTAACTCTGGATGTTATGACAATGTTACTCCGGTCTGAACAACTAAACAGATCCCTGCCAAAAAAATCGTCTGCTCAATCATTAAGCTGGTTTATAGCGTAACTTATCACAGCTGCTTTTTTCTGTTCATTTTTTATTAAAAACTAGCACTAGCATATTCTGCCTATACCCCTTCATTACTCGAAAATGAACGATATTTCCTCCTCTGGAAACAGAATGATGGAGGTCTTATGATTTAAAGTTCTTTATTTATATTTTACCACAAGAGAACGAATCGGCCGGTAGCTCAGTTAGTACAGGCGTTCACATTGCTGTATGAAAAGTGCGCATTCAATGCGATGTGAGTTCAAAACCCACCTGTTCTTAGATTTTGCTCATTATTCTTACACATACATTTTTCGCTTTGTGCTGGTTGCACATTCATCTACAGTGCATGTGTTCGCAAATTAGCCGGTCAAAAGGCTGGAATACTCCACAATCAGTATATTTAAACAAAAATGTTGGTAAACAACCAATTGCCCCAAACAGACAGACCAATTCTTTGCAGGTCATATTGTATAATTATGGACGCTGTTATGTTCCAAAAATTAAGTCAAATAACGAAACGATAATCAATGTCTGATGATGGCTTTTGTCTGCTCAGCACCACTGTCTGCCAGATTTAATGTTTCCTTGAAATGAAAGATTGCTAATATTTTCTACTCCACTTAATAAATATCTCTGACTAACTTAGAGTATATGCACTGACACTGTTTTATTACCACCATAAGCAATGCATTTCTTCTCCGCCGTTGTGTCAGTGGTGAGGCCCTTAATTTCAGCTGCCCATGTGGGAGCAATCTGCGCATTGTGCAAATGCGTACAACACGTTGATGGTACACTTGCCTTCAAGCAGTGCTAGCCCTTCGTGTACCAGTTTAGTAAGTTAGGAAGATATGTAGTGGGTTGATAGCTGTGCTATCCGTCCACTTTCATCCAACAGAACACAAATTAGGTTGAGGAAAGAGTCGCGATACCGTAATAGTAAACAAATAAATGCAATCCAATACTACAAACTTTAAATATACTGTGTATTTTGAGCTAAAAATATATCTTTCACAGAATGACTGGTGGTATATTGGCTCTACTTACAAGTTAGACAACTTTTGGAGCTAAACAGGGGCGGCGGACCGGTGTCATGATTCCATGTGCTAGAGTGTCTGTCATTTACGGATAGCATACTTTCAAAGCGTGTGTATGGCATAGTTTGGTCGGGGGTGGGGGGGGGGGGGGGGCATTTTATTTCAGTTTTACATTTTTGACCTCTAAATTGTCTTTTCGTCTTGATTTGCCGCTCGCGGTTTTTCGATAAGGATATGGAGAACAGGGAGTCACGATGGGTAAGGAAAGCATTCACGTTACAATAATTAGTGTGTCACAGATGACGTTTACATTCCTACGAGCATCCATGTGGGACATTCTGGGTTCCTACCTCTTTCTCTGTTTATCCCGGGTCAGCCTTAAATTTATGTATCATATTAAAGGTGAATGAAAATTTTAGAGGGGAACCATATGATTTGGGTTTCAGGTTCAGATTCGACTTGTTTCAGCATTTGGTGGGCATTGGGTACCTCACCACTCTGCTCGTGGTCTTGATCGGCTGTCCTTTAAGACTCTTTGTTTCAAACAAGCGAGTGGTAACGTTGGTTCATATTGTAGCCCTGAGAAAGTTATGTACAGTTTAAGAAGAGTCACGTTCCAAACTTCCCAGATTTATTATGGTGAAGAACTGGTATCCGATGGGTGTGATTACAAGCTTTAAGAGCAGGTCATGTTCTGTGTTGGGCAGAATTAATTCTGTGTCATTATTAATTCAGGTAAATTGCACAGAGAAACTGGAATTCGTTGGAACGTTCAAACATTTCACGTAACAGCCGAAGGTCGAAACCATAGACTCTTTCTATTCTAAGTTGAGAACTTGTATAAGCCAGTGTTCCAATTAATAATTATGATAACGTGAATGAGGTGTTCACTCACCACACAGTAACTGTTAAAATGTCTTGTATAATTCAGAAGATAATATTTCACAAGAATAAAATCATGAACAATGGAAAATTTTACGTGTGCTATTTATTGGTTTAGTCAACTAAAAAAATTTTTTTTTAAATTTTTGCCTATGGTTACCCTTAAGCAATTCATCAAAAACCTCAATATTTTTTTTTGCCCATTTTATGATGCAGAAATGTTCTACATATAAAAATAACATTATTTTCACATTTCCTTTTGCTGAAATGCTTGTTCTGACAGAATAAATCAACTTGAAATAAACAATGGGTAGGCCTAAATTCAGTTTTTCCGGCAATGACAGCCGTAGGTTAACGCAAAGTGTCACTTTTCTGTACATTATAAAATCATGACTCGGAGTTCCACTCGTTAGATATATGAAACACGAGGCAAACTCTTCAAGGAGAATCCATCCATATTCTTTCTAAACAGACTGAATGAATGATCTTCTGTTCGCGTTTTTAGTGTTCTATCTATTCAAAATATAGCTGTTAGAGCCGACCGAAAGAAACTTGTCAATTCCAATCGTTTGTTTTTCAGTGCTTCTACAGGAAAGCAACCTCTGCGATTTGGAAGACTGCCATATTTTCGATTATACCTCCACAGCGTCTTCTTACCAGAAAGACGGAGGGAGGTAAGTGTGTCTAAAATCAAATGGTGCCTTTCAGAAGCTGATTTTGATTGTTCCCTTTTGAAACGGGAAAGGCCTTCCTTATATACAACTGAGCAAATCCCGAATAGCAATGGCGCTCGCTTATTTATCAGTCATTTGAGATATCTAAGACACTCATTTCACGGGAAGCCAATTATTTTGTGGCCCGAGAGATATTTCTACATTCAAAATGACGATCAAGACGTGTAACGGTGAGTGAAGTGATGAGGGTGGATTTGCTTTGGATACCCCCAAGTATAGTCCCATATTTGTTCAGTGCTATGGGATGAGCTTTCAGTTATATTGTCCAGCTACCACACAAAGGTTATCAATGGCCATTTAGAGTTATGAGAGTACGTTTTGAACAAATCAAATTATCAATTTCTTTTAGATTTATCAGGGACGCAGATTTTCGATATGTGTGCTTATACCCAAAATCTCAGAATATCATGATTAATGCCTTTCAGTGGAGGGCTTGCTAAACTATGTTTGATTCCTCCAACCCTTTCGTCCCTGCCAACCCCCCCCCCTCCCCCCCCACACACACACACACACACAAACACATAGGAGCTATAGACAAGGGAGAGTATTTACGCTGCAGCCGATGGATGTATATTTTATAAGAGTGCACATGGGTGTATTCTTGTAGGGTCCCTGGAAACTGGGGTGGCCACGTTATGCTTTACTGCTTTAATATGACCCAGGATTTAAAGACTTGTGTGCTTTTTCTCTGAAGTGGCAACTTGATTGCAAACAATAGGCTAAACTTCATTTTGTTATGTTTAATAGCAATGATTTAGGCATAAATACTAGGTGGGTGTGACCCAAAAAACAGTAAAGAATTAGGTGGTGGTCAAATGCTGAATCTTTGGCACTTTGAATTGCTTTTTCCTAATAGGTGTGCTTCCTACATCGGAGGGTCCTCGCATTTTCAGAAATGTCAGTGTTATTGATATATGGGTGATTCTATACCACGGAAACATACGTAACTTGACTGAGAATAGATTGAATGCTTGGACAAGAATATGGACAGGGGTAAAAAATGAGTGCCAATTTGGTAAAATTTCACAAATTTTCGAAAATGCGCTTTTTTACAAACAATATTTTTAACGGGTAAAAAGAGTCTTTCTCTTTATTGAGATGTTCTGGATTTTGGTTCGGAACATCTGCACTTTCTATTCACCCCTTTTTGGGATATTTGTGTTCAAATTTTGATATCTGGTGATGATATTTTGTACCAAAATAAGTGCCAACATCAGTCAATTGTTACTATTTATAGTAACTCTGGATGTTATGACAATGTTACTCCGGTCTGAACAACTAAACAGATCCCTGCCAAAAAAATCGTCTGCTCAATCATTAAGCTGGTTTATAGCGTAACTTATCACAGCTGCTTTTTTCTGTTCATTTTTTATTAAAAACTAGCACTAGCATATTCTGCCTATACCCCTTCATTACTCGAAAATGAACGATATTTCCTCCTCTGGAAACAGAATGATGGAGGTCTTATGATTTAAAGTTCTTTATTTATATTTTACCACAAGAGAACGAATCGGCCGGTAGCTCAGTTAGTACAGGCGTTCACATTGCTGTATGAAAAGTGCGCATTCAATGCGATGTGAGTTCAAAACCCACCTGTTCTTAGATTTTGCTCATTATTCTTACACATACATTTTTCGCTTTGTGCTGGTTGCACATTCATCTACAGTGCATGTGTTCGCAAATTAGCCGGTCAAAAGGCTGGAATACTCCACAATCAGTATATTTAAACAAAAATGTTGGTAAACAACCAATTGCCCCAAACAGACAGACCAATTCTTTGCAGGTCATATTGTATAATTATGGACGCTGTTATGTTCCAAAAATTAAGTCAAATAACGAAACGATAATCAATGTCTGATGATGGCTTTTGTCTGCTCAGCACCACTGTCTGCCAGATTTAATGTTTCCTTGAAATGAAAGATTGCTAATATTTTCTACTCCACTTAATAAATATCTCTGACTAACTTAGAGTATATGCACTGACACTGTTTTATTACCACCATAAGCAATGCATTTCTTCTCCGCCGTTGTGTCAGTGGTGAGGCCCTTAATTTCAGCTGCCCATGTGGGAGCAATCTGCGCATTGTGCAAATGCGTACAACACGTTGATGGTACACTTGCCTTCAAGCAGTGCTAGCCCTTCGTGTACCAGTTTAGTAAGTTAGGAAGATATGTAGTGGGTTGATAGCTGTGCTATCCGTCCACTTTCATCCAACAGAACACAAATTAGGTTGAGGAAAGAGTCGCGATACCGTAATAGTAAACAAATAAATGCAATCCAATACTACAAACTTTAAATATACTGTGTATTTTGAGCTAAAAATGTATCTTTCACAGAATGACTGGTGGTATATTGGCTCTACTTACAAGTTAGACAACTTTTGGAGCTAAGCAGGGGCGGCGGACCGGTGTCATGATTCCATGTGCTAGAGTGTCTGTCATTTACGGATAGCATACTTTCAAAGCGTGTGTATGGCATAGTTTGGTCGGGGGTGGGGGGGGGGGGCATTTTATTTCAGTTTTACATTTTTGACCTCTAAATTGTCTTTTCGTCTTGATTTGCCGCTCGCGGTTTTTCGATAAGGATATGGAGAACAGGGAGTCACGATGGGTAAGGAAAGCATTCACGTTACAATAATTAGTGTGTCACAGATGACGTTTACATTCCTACGAGCATCCATGTGGGACATTCTGGGTTCCTACCTCTTTCTCTGTTTATCCCGGGTCAGCCTTAAATTTATGTATCATATTAAAGGTGAATGAAAATTTTAGAGGGGAACCATATGATTTGGGTTTCAGGTTCAGATTCGACTTGTTTCAGCATTTGGTGGGCATTGGGTACCTCACCACTCTGCTCGTGGTCTTGATCGGCTGTCCTTTAAGACTCTTTGTTTCAAACAAGCGAGTGGTAACGTTGGTTCATATTGTAGCCCTGAGAAAGTTATGTACAGTTTAAGAAGAGTCACGTTCCAAACTTCCCAGATTTATTATGGTGAAGAACTGGTATCCGATGGGTGTGATTACAAGCTTTAAGAGCAGGTCATGTTCTGTGTTGGGCAGAATTAATTCTGTGTCATTATTAATTCAGGTAAATTGCACAGAGAAACTGGAATTCGTTGGAACGTTCAAACATTTCACGTAACAGCCGAAGGTCGAAACCATAGACTCTTTCTATTCTAAGTTGAGAACTTGTATAAGCCAGTGTTCCAATTAATAATTATGATAACGTGAATGAGGTGTTCACTCACCACACAGTAACTGTTAAAATGTCTTGTATAATTCAGAAGATAATATTTCACAAGAATAAAATCATGAACAATGGAAAATTTTACGTGTGCTATTTATTGGTTTAGTCAACTAAAAAAATTTTTTTTTAAATTTTTGCCTATGGTTACCCTTAAGCAATTCATCAAAAACCTCAATATTTTTTTTTGCCCATTTTATGATGCAGAAATGTTCTACATATAAAAATAACATTATTTTCACATTTCCTTTTGCTGAAATGCTTGTTCTGACAGAATAAATCAACTTGAAATAAACAATGGGTAGGCCTAAATTCAGTTTTTCCGGCAATGACAGCCGTAGGTTAACGCAAAGTGTCACTTTTCTGTACATTATAAAATCATGACTCGGAGTTCCACTCGTTAGATATATGAAACACGAGGCAAACTCTTCAAGGAGAATCCATCCATATTCTTTCTAAACAGACTGAATGAATGATCTTCTGTTCGCGTTTTTAGTGTTCTATCTATTCAAAATATAGCTGTTAGAGCCGACCGAAAGAAACTTGTCAATTCCAATCGTTTGTTTTTCAGTGCTTCTACAGGAAAGCAACCTCTGCGATTTGGAAGACTGCCATATTTTCGATTATACCTCCACAGCGTCTTCTTACCAGAAAGACGGAGGGAGGTAAGTGTGTCTAAAATCAAATGGTGCCTTTCAGAAGCTGATTTTGATTGTTCCCTTTTGAAACGGGAAAGGCCTTCCTTATATACAACTGAGCAAATCCCGAATAGCAATGGCGCTCGCTTATTTATCAGTCATTTGAGATATCTAAGACACTCATTTCACGGGAAGCCAATTATTTTGTGGCCCGAGAGATATTTCTACATTCAAAATGACGATCAAGACGTGTAACGGTGAGTGAAGTGATGAGGGTGGATTTGCTTTGGATACCCCCAAGTATAGTCCCATATTTGTTCAGTGCTATGGGATGAGCTTTCAGTTATATTGTCCAGCTACCACACAAAGGTTATCAATGGCCATTTAGAGTTATGAGAGTACGTTTTGAACAAATCAAATTATCAATTTCTTTTAGATTTATCAGGGACGCAGATTTTCGATATGTGTGCTTATACCCAAAATCTCAGAATATCATGATTAATGCCTTTCAGTGGAGGGCTTGCTAAACTATGTTTGATTCCTCCAACCCTTTCGTCCCTGCCAACCCCCCCCCCCCCCTCCCCCCACACACACACACACACACACAAACACATAGGAGCTATAGACAAGGGAGAGTATTTACGCTGCAGCCGATGGATGTATATTTTATAAGAGTGCACATGGGTGTATTCTTGTAGGGTCCCTGGAAACTGGGGTGGCCACGTTATGCTTTACTGCTTTAATATGACCCAGGATTTAAAGACTTGTGTGCTTTTTCTCTGAAGTGGCAACTTGATTGCAAACAATAGGCTAAACTTCATTTTGTTATGTTTAATAGCAATGATTTAGGCATAAATACTAGGTGGGTGTGACCCAAAAAACAGTAAAGAATTAGGTGGTGGTCAAATGCTGAATCTTTGGCACTTTGAATTGCTTTTTCCTAATAGGTGTGCTTCCTACATCGGAGGGTCCTCGCATTTTCAGAAATGTCAGTGTTATTGATATATGGGTGATTCTATACCACGGAAACATACGTAACTTGACTGAGAATAGATTGAATGCTTGGACAAGAATATGGACAGGGGTAAAAAATGAGTGCCAATTTGGTAAAATTTCACAAATTTTCGAAAATGCGCTTTTTTACAAACAATATTTTTAACGGGTAAAAAGAGTCTTTCTCTTTATTGAGATGTTCTGGATTTTGGTTCGGAACATCTGCACTTTCTATTCACCCCTTTTTGGGATATTTGTGTTCAAATTTTGATATCTGGTGATGATATTTTGTACCAAAATAAGTGCCAACATCAGTCAATTGTTACTATTTATAGTAACTCTGGATGTTATGACAATGTTACTCCGGTCTGAACAACTAAACAGATCCCTGCCAAAAAAATCGTCTGCTCAATCATTAAGCTGGTTTATAGCGTAACTTATCACAGCTGCTTTTTTCTGTTCATTTTTTATTAAAAACTAGCACTAGCATATTCTGCCTATACCCCTTCATTACTCGAAAATGAACGATATTTCCTCCTCTGGAAACAGAATGATGGAGGTCTTATGATTTAAAGTTCTTTATTTATATTTTACCACAAGAGAACGAATCGGCCGGTAGCTCAGTTAGTACAGGCGTTCACATTGCTGTATGAAAAGTGCGCATTCAATGCGATGTGAGTTCAAAACCCACCTGTTCTTAGATTTTGCTCATTATTCTTACACATACATTTTTCGCTTTGTGCTGGTTGCACATTCATCTACAGTGCATGTGTTCGCAAATTAGCCGGTCAAAAGGCTGGAATACTCCACAATCAGTATATTTAAACAAAAATGTTGGTAAACAACCAATTGCCCCAAACAGACAGACCAATTCTTTGCAGGTCATATTGTATAATTATGGACGCTGTTATGTTCCAAAAATTAAGTCAAATAACGAAACGATAATCAATGTCTGATGATGGCTTTTGTCTGCTCAGCACCACTGTCTGCCAGATTTAATGTTTCCTTGAAATGAAAGATTGCTAATATTTTCTACTCCACTTAATAAATATCTCTGACTAACTTAGAGTATATGCACTGACACTGTTTTATTACCACCATAAGCAATGCATTTCTTCTCCGCCGTTGTGTCAGTGGTGAGGCCCTTAATTTCAGCTGCCCATGTGGGAGCAATCTGCGCATTGTGCAAATGCGTACAACACGTTGATGGTACACTTGCCTTCAAGCAGTGCTAGCCCTTCGTGTACCAGTTTAGTAAGTTAGGAAGATATGTAGTGGGTTGATAGCTGTGCTATCCGTCCACTTTCATCCAACAGAACACAAATTAGGTTGAGGAAAGAGTCGCGATACCGTAATAGTAAACAAATAAATGCAATCCAATACTACAAACTTTAAATATACTGTGTATTTTGAGCTAAAAATGTATCTTTCACAGAATGACTGGTGGTATATTGGCTCTACTTACAAGTTAGACAACTTTTGGAGCTAAACAGGGGCGGCGGACCGGTGTCATGATTCCATGTGCTAGAGTGTCTGTCATTTACGGATAGCATACTTTCAAAGCGTGTGTATGGCATAGTTTGGTCGGGGGTGGGGGGGGGGGGGGGGGCATTTTATTTCAGTTTTACATTTTTGACCTCTAAATTGTCTTTTCGTCTTGATTTGCCGCTCGCGGTTTTTCGATAAGGATATGGAGAACAGGGAATCACGATGGGTAAGGAAAGCATTCACGTTACAATAATTAGTGTGTCACAGATGACGTTTACATTCCTACGAGCATCCATGTGGGACATTCTGGGTTCCTACCTCTTTCTCTGTTTATCCCGGGTCAGCCTTAAATTTATGTATCATATTAAAGGTGAATGAAAATTTTAGAGGGGAACCATATGATTTGGGTTTCAGGTTCAGATTCGACTTGTTTCAGCATTTGGTGGGCATTGGGTACCTCACCACTCTGCTCGTGGTCTTGATCGGCTGTCCTTTAAGACTCTTTGTTTCAAACAAGCGAGTGGTAACGTTGGTTCATATTGTAGCCCTGAGAAAGTTATGTACAGTTTAAGAAGAGTCACGTTCCAAACTTCCCAGATTTATTATGGTGAAGAACTGGTATCCGATGGGTGTGATTACAAGCTTTAAGAGCAGGTCATGTTCTGTGTTGGGCAGAATTAATTCTGTGTCATTATTAATTCAGGTAAATTGCACAGAGAAACTGGAATTCGTTGGAACGTTCAAACATTTCACGTAACAGCCGAAGGTCGAAACCATAGACTCTTTCTATTCTAAGTTGAGAACTTGTATAAGCCAGTGTTCCAATTAATAATTATGATAACGTGAATGAGGTGTTCACTCACCACACAGTAACTGTTAAAATGTCTTGTATAATTCAGAAGATAATATTTCACAAGAATAAAATCATGAACAATGGAAAATTTTACGTGTGCTATTTATTGGTTTAGTCAACTAAAAAAATTTTTTTTTAAATTTTTGCCTATGGTTACCCTTAAGCAATTCATCAAAAACCTCAATATTTTTTTTTGCCCATTTTATGATGCAGAAATGTTCTACATATAAAAATAACATTATTTTCACATTTCCTTTTGCTGAAATGCTTGTTCTGACAGAATAAATCAACTTGAAATAAACAATGGGTAGGCCTAAATTCAGTTTTTCCGGCAATGACAGCCGTAGGTTAACGCAAAGTGTCACTTTTCTGTACATTATAAAATCATGACTCGGAGTTCCACTCGTTAGATATATGAAACACGAGGCAAACTCTTCAAGGAGAATCCATCCATATTCTTTCTAAACAGACTGAATGAATGATCTTCTGTTCGCGTTTTTAGTGTTCTATCTATTCAAAATATAGCTGTTAGAGCCGACCGAAAGAAACTTGTCAATTCCAATCGTTTGTTTTTCAGTGCTTCTACAGGAAAGCAACCTCTGCGATTTGGAAGACTGCCATATTTTCGATTATACCTCCACAGCGTCTTCTTACCAGAAAGACGGAGGGAGGTAAGTGTGTCTAAAATCAAATGGTGCCTTTCAGAAGCTGATTTTGATTGTTCCCTTTTGAAACGGGAAAGGCCTTCCTTATATACAACTGAGCAAATCCCGAATAGCAATGGCGCTCGCTTATTTATCAGTCATTTGAGATATCTAAGACACTCATTTCACGGGAAGCCAATTATTTTGTGGCCCGAGAGATATTTCTACATTCAAAATGACGATCAAGACGTGTAACGGTGAGTGAAGTGATGAGGGTGGATTTGCTTTGGATACCCCCAAGTATAGTCCCATATTTGTTCAGTGCTATGGGATGAGCTTTCAGTTATATTGTCCAGCTACCACACAAAGGTTATCAATGGCCATTTAGAGTTATGAGAGTACGTTTTGAACAAATCAAATTATCAATTTCTTTTAGATTTATCAGGGACGCAGATTTTCGATATGTGTGCTTATACCCAAAATCTCAGAATATCATGATTAATGCCTTTCAGTGGAGGGCTTGCTAAACTATGTTTGATTCCTCCAACCCTTTCGTCCCTGCCAACCCCCCCCCCCCTCCCCCCACACACACACACACACACACAAACACATAGGAGCTATAGACAAGGGAGAGTATTTACGCTGCAGCCGATGGATGTATATTTTATAAGAGTGCACATGGGTGTATTCTTGTAGGGTCCCTGGAAACTGGGGTGGCCACGTTATGCTTTACTGCTTTAATATGACCCAGGATTTAAAGACTTGTGTGCTTTTTCTCTGAAGTGGCAACTTGATTGCAAACAATAGGCTAAACTTCATTTTGTTATGTTTAATAGCAATGATTTAGGCATAAATACTAGGTGGGTGTGACCCAAAAAACAGTAAAGAATTAGGTGGTGGTCAAATGCTGAATCTTTGGCACTTTGAATTGCTTTTTCCTAATAGGTGTGCTTCCTACATCGGAGGGTCCTCGCATTTTCAGAAATGTCAGTGTTATTGATATATGGGTGATTCTATACCACGGAAACATACGTAACTTGACTGAGAATAGATTGAATGCTTGGACAAGAATATGGACAGGGGTAAAAAATGAGTGCCAATTTGGTAAAATTTCACAAATTTTCGAAAATGCGCTTTTTTACAAACAATATTTTTAACGGGTAAAAAGAGTCTTTCTCTTTATTGAGATGTTCTGGATTTTGGTTCGGAACATCTGCACTTTCTATTCACCCCTTTTTGGGATATTTGTGTTCAAATTTTGATATCTGGTGATGATATTTTGTACCAAAATAAGTGCCAACATCAGTCAATTGTTACTATTTATAGTAACTCTGGATGTTATGACAATGTTACTCCGGTCTGAACAACTAAACAGATCCCTGCCAAAAAAATCGTCTGCTCAATCATTAAGCTGGTTTATAGCGTAACTTATCACAGCTGCTTTTTTCTGTTCATTTTTTATTAAAAACTAGCACTAGCATATTCTGCCTATACCCCTTCATTACTCGAAAATGAACGATATTTCCTCCTCTGGAAACAGAATGATGGAGGTCTTATGATTTAAAGTTCTTTATTTATATTTTACCACAAGAGAACGAATCGGCCGGTAGCTCAGTTAGTACAGGCGTTCACATTGCTGTATGAAAAGTGCGCATTCAATGCGATGTGAGTTCAAAACCCCACCTGTTCTTAGATTTTGCTCATTATTCTTACACATACATTTTTCGCTTTGTGCTGGTTGCACATTCATCTACAGTGCATGTGTTCGCAAATTAGCCGGTCAAAAGGCTGGAATACTCCACAATCAGTATATTTAAACAAAAATGTTGGTAAACAACCAATTGCCCCAAACAGACAGACCAATTCTTTGCAGGTCATATTGTATAATTATGGACGCTGTTATGTTCCAAAAATTAAGTCAAATAACGAAACGATAATCAATGTCTGATGATGGCTTTTGTCTGCTCAGCACCACTGTCTGCCAGATTTAATGTTTCCTTGAAATGAAAGATTGCTAATATTTTCTACTCCACTTAATAAATATCTCTGACTAACTTAGAGTATATGCACTGACACTGTTTTATTACCACCATAAGCAATGCATTTCTTCTCCGCCGTTGTGTCAGTGGTGAGGCCCTTAATTTCAGCTGCCCATGTGGGAGCAATCTGCGCATTGTGCAAATGCGTACAACACGTTGATGGTACACTTGCCTTCAAGCAGTGCTAGCCCTTCGTGTACCAGTTTAGTAAGTTAGGAAGATATGTAGTGGGTTGATAGCTGTGCTATCCGTCCACTTTCATCCAACAGAACACAAATTAGGTTGAGGAAAGAGTCGCGATACCGTAATAGTAAACAAATAAATGCAATCCAATACTACAAACTTTAAATATACTGTGTATTTTGAGCTAAAAATGTATCTTTCACAGAATGACTGGTGGTATATTGGCTCTACTTACAAGTTAGACAACTTTTGGAGCTAAACAGGGGCGGCGGACCGGTGTCATGATTCCATGTGCTAGAGTGTCTGTCATTTACGGATAGCATACTTTCAAAGCGTGTGTATGGCATAGTTTGGTCGGGGGTGGGGGGGGGGGGGGGGCATTTTATTTCAGTTTTACATTTTTGACCTCTAAATTGTCTTTTCGTCTTGATTTGCCGCTCGCGGTTTTTCGATAAGGATATGGAGAACAGGGAGTCACGATGGGTAAGGAAAGCATTCACGTTACAATAATTAGTGTGTCACAGATGACGTTTACATTCCTACGAGCATCCATGTGGGACATTCTGGGTTCCTACCTCTTTCTCTGTTTATCCCGGGTCAGCCTTAAATTTATGTATCATATTAAAGGTGAATGAAAATTTTAGAGGGGAACCATATGATTTGGGTTTCAGGTTCAGATTCGACTTGTTTCAGCATTTGGTGGGCATTGGGTACCTCACCACTCTGCTCGTGGTCTTGATCGGCTGTCCTTTAAGACTCTTTGTTTCAAACAAGCGAGTGGTAACGTTGGTTCATATTGTAGCCCTGAGAAAGTTATGTACAGTTTAAGAAGAGTCACGTTCCAAACTTCCCAGATTTATTATGGTGAAGAACTGGTATCCGATGGGTGTGATTACAAGCTTTAAGAGCAGGTCATGTTCTGTGTTGGGCAGAATTAATTCTGTGTCATTATTAATTCAGGTAAATTGCACAGAGAAACTGGAATTCGTTGGAACGTTCAAACATTTCACGTAACAGCCGAAGGTCGAAACCATAGACTCTTTCTATTCTAAGTTGAGAACTTGTATAAGCCAGTGTTCCAATTAATAATTATGATAACGTGAATGAGGTGTTCACTCACCACACAGTAACTGTTAAAATGTCTTGTATAATTCAGAAGATAATATTTCACAAGAATAAAATCATGAACAATGGAAAATTTTACGTGTGCTATTTATTGGTTTAGTCAACTAAAAAAATTTTTTTTTAAATTTTTGCCTATGGTTACCCTTAAGCAATTCATCAAAAACCTCAATATTTTTTTTTGCCCATTTTATGATGCAGAAATGTTCTACATATAAAAATAACATTATTTTCACATTTCCTTTTGCTGAAATGCTTGTTCTGACAGAATAAATCAACTTGAAATAAACAATGGGTAGGCCTAAATTCAGTTTTTCCGGCAATGACAGCCGTAGGTTAACGCAAAGTGTCACTTTTCTGTACATTATAAAATCATGACTCGGAGTTCCACTCGTTAGATATATGAAACACGAGGCAAACTCTTCAAGGAGAATCCATCCATATTCTTTCTAAACAGACTGAATGAATGATCTTCTGTTCGCGTTTTTAGTGTTCTATCTATTCAAAATATAGCTGTTAGAGCCGACCGAAAGAAACTTGTCAATTCCAATCGTTTGTTTTTCAGTGCTTCTACAGGAAAGCAACCTCTGCGATTTGGAAGACTGCCATATTTTCGATTATACCTCCACAGCGTCTTCTTACCAGAAAGACGGAGGGAGGTAAGTGTGTCTAAAATCAAATGGTGCCTTTCAGAAGCTGATTTTGATTGTTCCCTTTTGAAACGGGAAAGGCCTTCCTTATATACAACTGAGCAAATCCCGAATAGCAATGGCGCTCGCTTATTTATCAGTCATTTGAGATATCTAAGACACTCATTTCACGGGAAGCCAATTATTTTGTGGCCCGAGAGATATTTCTACATTCAAAATGACGATCAAGACGTGTAACGGTGAGTGAAGTGATGAGGGTGGATTTGCTTTGGATACCCCCAAGTATAGTCCCATATTTGTTCAGTGCTATGGGATGAGCTTTCAGTTATATTGTCCAGCTACCACACAAAGGTTATCAATGGCCATTTAGAGTTATGAGAGTACGTTTTGAACAAATCAAATTATCAATTTCTTTTAGATTTATCAGGGACGCAGATTTTCGATATGTGTGCTTATACCCAAAATCTCAGAATATCATGATTAATGCCTTTCAGTGGAGGGCTTGCTAAACTATGTTTGATTCCTCCAACCCTTTCGTCCCTGCCAACCCCCCCCCCCCCTCCCCCCACACACACACACACACACACAAACACATAGGAGCTATAGACAAGGGAGAGTATTTACGCTGCAGCCGATGGATGTATATTTTATAAGAGTGCACATGGGTGTATTCTTGTAGGGTCCCTGGAAACTGGGGTGGCCACGTTATGCTTTACTGCTTTAATATGACCCAGGATTTAAAGACTTGTGTGCTTTTTCTCTGAAGTGGCAACTTGATTGCAAACAATAGGCTAAACTTCATTTTGTTATGTTTAATAGCAATGATTTAGGCATAAATACTAGGTGGGTGTGACCCAAAAAACAGTAAAGAATTAGGTGGTGGTCAAATGCTGAATCTTTGGCACTTTGAATTGCTTTTTCCTAATAGGTGTGCTTCCTACATCGGAGGGTCCTCGCATTTTCAGAAATGTCAGTGTTATTGATATATGGGTGATTCTATACCACGGAAACATACGTAACTTGACTGAGAATAGATTGAATGCTTGGACAAGAATATGGACAGGGGTAAAAAATGAGTGCCAATTTGGTAAAATTTCACAAATTTTCGAAAATGCGCTTTTTTACAAACAATATTTTTAACGGGTAAAAAGAGTCTTTCTCTTTATTGAGATGTTCTGGATTTTGGTTCGGAACATCTGCACTTTCTATTCACCCCTTTTTGGGATATTTGTGTTCAAATTTTGATATCTGGTGATGATATTTTGTACCAAAATAAGTGCCAACATCAGTCAATTGTTACTATTTATAGTAACTCTGGATGTTATGACAATGTTACTCCGGTCTGAACAACTAAACAGATCCCTGCCAAAAAAATCGTCTGCTCAATCATTAAGCTGGTTTATAGCGTAACTTATCACAGCTGCTTTTTTCTGTTCATTTTTTATTAAAAACTAGCACTAGCATATTCTGCCTATACCCCTTCATTACTCGAAAATGAACGATATTTCCTCCTCTGGAAACAGAATGATGGAGGTCTTATGATTTAAAGTTCTTTATTTATATTTTACCACAAGAGAACGAATCGGCCGGTAGCTCAGTTAGTACAGGCGTTCACATTGCTGTATGAAAAGTGCGCATTCAATGCGATGTGAGTTCAAAACCCACCTGTTCTTAGATTTTGCTCATTATTCTTACACATACATTTTTCGCTTTGTGCTGGTTGCACATTCATCTACAGTGCATGTGTTCGCAAATTAGCCGGTCAAAAGGCTGGAATACTCCACAATCAGTATATTTAAACAAAAATGTTGGTAAACAACCAATTGCCCCAAACAGACAGACCAATTCTTTGCAGGTCATATTGTATAATTATGGACGCTGTTATGTTCCAAAAATTAAGTCAAATAACGAAACGATAATCAATGTCTGATGATGGCTTTTGTCTGCTCAGCACCACTGTCTGCCAGATTTAATGTTTCCTTGAAATGAAAGATTGCTAATATTTTCTACTCCACTTAATAAATATCTCTGACTAACTTAGAGTATATGCACTGACACTGTTTTATTACCACCATAAGCAATGCATTTCTTCTCCGCCGTTGTGTCAGTGGTGAGGCCCTTAATTTCAGCTGCCCATGTGGGAGCAATCTGCGCATTGTGCAAATGCGTACAACACGTTGATGGTACACTTGCCTTCAAGCAGTGCTAGCCCTTCGTGTACCAGTTTAGTAAGTTAGGAAGATATGTAGTGGGTTGATAGCTGTGCTATCCGTCCACTTTCATCCAACAGAACACAAATTAGGTTGAGGAAAGAGTCGCGATACCGTAATAGTAAACAAATAAATGCAATCCAATACTACAAACTTTAAATATACTGTGTATTTTGAGCTAAAAATGTATCTTTCACAGAATGACTGGTGGTATATTGGCTCTACTTACAAGTTAGACAACTTTTGGAGCTAAACAGGGGCGGCGGACCGGTGTCATGATTCCATGTGCTAGAGTGTCTGTCATTTACGGATAGCATACTTTCAAAGCGTGTGTATGGCATAGTTTGGTCGGGGGTGGGGGGGGGGGGGGGGGGGCATTTTATTTCAGTTTTACATTTTTGACCTCTAAATTGTCTTTTCGTCTTGATTTGCCGCTCGCGGTTTTTCGATAAGGATATGGAGAACAGGGAGTCACGATGGGTAAGGAAAGCATTCACGTTACAATAATTAGTGTGTCACAGATGACGTTTACATTCCTACGAGCATCCATGTGGGACATTCTGGGTTCCTACCTCTTTCTCTGTTTATCCCGGGTCAGCCTTAAATTTATGTATCATATTAAAGGTGAATGAAAATTTTAGAGGGGAACCATATGATTTGGGTTTCAGGTTCAGATTCGACTTGTTTCAGCATTTGGTGGGCATTGGGTACCTCACCACTCTGCTCGTGGTCTTGATCGGCTGTCCTTTAAGACTCTTTGTTTCAAACAAGCGAGTGGTAACGTTGGTTCATATTGTAGCCCTGAGAAAGTTATGTACAGTTTAAGAAGAGTCACGTTCCAAACTTCCCAGATTTATTATGGTGAAGAACTGGTATCCGATGGGTGTGATTACAAGCTTTAAGAGCAGGTCATGTTCTGTGTTGGGCAGAATTAATTCTGTGTCATTATTAATTCAGGTAAATTGCACAGAGAAACTGGAATTCGTTGGAACGTTCAAACATTTCACGTAACAGCCGAAGGTCGAAACCATAGACTCTTTCTATTCTAAGTTGAGAACTTGTATAAGCCAGTGTTCCAATTAATAATTATGATAACGTGAATGAGGTG
The DNA here is from genome assembly GCA_031216915.1 of Pictodentalium vernedei. Lineage (NCBI taxonomy): Eukaryota > Metazoa > Mollusca > Scaphopoda > Dentaliida > Dentaliidae > Pictodentalium > Pictodentalium vernedei. Next base: position 23,676 of record JAUFNR010000294.1, read on the forward strand.
TTCACTCACCACACAGTAACTGTTAAAATGTCTTGTATAATTCAGAAGATAATATTTCACAAGAATAAAATCATGAACAATGGAAAATTTTACGTGTGCTATTTATTGGTTTAGTCAACTAAAAAAATTTTTTTTTAAATTTTTGCCTATGGTTACCCTTAAGCAATTCATCAAAAACCTCAATATTTTTTTTTGCCCATTTTATGATGCAGAAATGTTCTACATATAAAAATAACATTATTTTCACATTTCCTTTTGCTGAAATGCTTGTTCTGACAGAATAAATCAACTTGAAATAAACAATGGGTAGGCCTAAATTCAGTTTTTCCGGCAATGACAGCCGTAGGTTAACGCAAAGTGTCACTTTTCTGTACATTATAAAATCATGACTCGGAGTTCCACTCGTTAGATATATGAAACACGAGGCAAACTCTTCAAGGAGAATCCATCCATATTCTTTCTAAACAGACTGAATGAATGATCTTCTGTTCGCGTTTTTAGTGTTCTATCTATTCAAAATATAGCTGTTAGAGCCGACCGAAAGAAACTTGTCAATTCCAATCGTTTGTTTTTCAGTGCTTCTACAGGAAAGCAACCTCTGCGATTTGGAAGACTGCCATATTTTCGATTATACCTCCACAGCGTCTTCTTACCAGAAAGACGGAGGGAGGTAAGTGTGTCTAAAATCAAATGGTGCCTTTCAGAAGCTGATTTTGATTGTTCCCTTTTGAAACGGGAAAGGCCTTCCTTATATACAACTGAGCAAATCCCGAATAGCAATGGCGCTCGCTTATTTATCAGTCATTTGAGATATCTAAGACACTCATTTCACGGGAAGCCAATTATTTTGTGGCCCGAGAGATATTTCTACATTCAAAATGACGATCAAGACGTGTAACGGTGAGTGAAGTGATGAGGGTGGATTTGCTTTGGATACCCCCAAGTATAGTCCCATATTTGTTCAGTGCTATGGGATGAGCTTTCAGTTATATTGTCCAGCTACCACACAAAGGTTATCAATGGCCATTTAGAGTTATGAGAGTACGTTTTGAACAAATCAAATTATCAATTTCTTTTAGATTTATCAGGGACGCAGATTTTCGATATGTGTGCTTATACCCAAAATCTCAGAATATCATGATTAATGCCTTTCAGTGGAGGGCTTGCTAAACTATGTTTGATTCCTCCAACCCTTTCGTCCCTGCCAACCCCCCCCCTCCCCCCACACACACACACACACACACAAACACATAGGAGCTATAGACAAGGGAGAGTATTTACGCTGCAGCCGATGGATGTATATTTTATAAGAGTGCACATGGGTGTATTCTTGTAGGGTCCCTGGAAACTGGGGTGGCCACGTTATGCTTTACTGCTTTAATATGACCCAGGATTTAAAGACTTGTGTGCTTTTTCTCTGAAGTGGCAACTTGATTGCAAACAATAGGCTAAACTTCATTTTGTTATGTTTAATAGCAATGATTTAGGCATAAATACTAGGTGGGTGTGACCCAAAAAACAGTAAAGAATTAGGTGGTGGTCAAATGCTGAATCTTTGGCACTTTGAATTGCTTTTTCCTAATAGGTGTGCTTCCTACATCGGAGGGTCCTCGCATTTTCAGAAATGTCAGTGTTATTGATATATGGGTGATTCTATACCACGGAAACATACGTAACTTGACTGAGAATAGATTGAATGCTTGGACAAGAATATGGACAGGGGTAAAAAATGAGTGCCAATTTGGTAAAATTTCACAAATTTTCGAAAATGCGCTTTTTTACAAACAATATTTTTAACGGGTAAAAAGAGTCTTTCTCTTTATTGAGATGTTCTGGATTTTGGTTCGGAACATCTGCACTTTCTATTCACCCCTTTTTGGGATATTTGTGTTCAAATTTTGATATCTGGTGATGATATTTTGTACCAAAATAAGTGCCAACATCAGTCAATTGTTACTATTTATAGTAACTCTGGATGTTATGACAATGTTACTCCGGTCTGAACAACTAAACAGATCCCTGCCAAAAAAAATCGTCTGCTCAATCATTAAGCTGGTTTATAGCGTAACTTATCACAGCTGCTTTTTTCTGTTCATTTTTTATTAAAAACTAGCACTAGCATATTCTGCCTATACCCCTTCATTACTCGAAAATGAACGATATTTCCTCCTCTGGAAACAGAATGATGGAGGTCTTATGATTTAAAGTTCTTTATTTATATTTTACCACAAGAGAACGAATCGGCCGGTAGCTCAGTTAGTACAGGCGTTCACATTGCTGTATGAAAAGTGCGCATTCAATGCGATGTGAGTTCAAAACCCACCTGTTCTTAGATTTTGCTCATTATTCTTACACATACATTTTTCGCTTTGTGCTGGTTGCACATTCATCTACAGTGCATGTGTTCGCAAATTAGCCGGTCAAAAGGCTGGAATACTCCACAATCAGTATATTTAAACAAAAATGTTGGTAAACAACCAATTGCCCCAAACAGACAGACCAATTCTTTGCAGGTCATATTGTATAATTATGGACGCTGTTATGTTCCAAAAATTAAGTCAAATAACGAAACGATAATCAATGTCTGATGATGGCTTTTGTCTGCTCAGCACCACTGTCTGCCAGATTTAATGTTTCCTTGAAATGAAAGATTGCTAATATTTTCTACTCCACTTAATAAATATCTCTGACTAACTTAGAGTATATGCACTGACACTGTTTTATTACCACCATAAGCAATGCATTTCTTCTCCGCCGTTGTGTCAGTGGTGAGGCCCTTAATTTCAGCTGCCCATGTGGGAGCAATCTGCGCATTGTGCAAATGCGTACAACACGTTGATGGTACACTTGCCTTCAAGCAGTGCTAGCCCTTCGTGTACCAGTTTAGTAAGTTAGGAAGATATGTAGTGGGTTGATAGCTGTGCTATCCGTCCACTTTCATCCAACAGAACACAAATTAGGTTGAGGAAAGAGTCGCGATACCGTAATAGTAAACAAATAAATGCAATCCAATACTACAAACTTTAAATATACTGTGTATTTTGAGCTAAAAATGTATCTTTCACAGAATGACTGGTGGTATATTGGCTCTACTTACAAGTTAGACAACTTTTGGAGCTAAACAGGGGCGGCGGACCGGTGTCATGATTCCATGTGCTAGAGTGTCTGTCATTTACGGATAGCATACTTTCAAAGCGTGTGTATGGCATAGTTTGGTCGGGGGTGGGGGGGGGGGGGCATTTTATTTCAGTTTTACATTTTTGACCTCTAAATTGTCTTTTCGTCTTGATTTGCCGCTCGCGGTTTTTCGATAAGGATATGGAGAACAGGGAGTCACGATGGGTAAGGAAAGCATTCACGTTACAATAATTAGTGTGTCACAGATGACGTTTACATTCCTACGAGCATCCATGTGGGACATTCTGGGTTCCTACCTCTTTCTCTGTTTATCCCGGGTCAGCCTTAAATTTATGTATCATATTAAAGGTGAATGAAAATTTTAGAGGGGAACCATATGATTTGGGTTTCAGGTTCAGATTCGACTTGTTTCAGCATTTGGTGGGCATTGGGTACCTCACCACTCTGCTCGTGGTCTTGATCGGCTGTCCTTTAAGACTCTTTGTTTCAAACAAGCGAGTGGTAACGTTGGTTCATATTGTAGCCCTGAGAAAGTTATGTACAGTTTAAGAAGAGTCACGTTCCAAACTTCCCAGATTTATTATGGTGAAGAACTGGTATCCGATGGGTGTGATTACAAGCTTTAAGAGCAGGTCATGTTCTGTGTTGGGCAGAATTAATTCTGTGTCATTATTAATTCAGGTAAATTGCACAGAGAAACTGGAATTCGTTGGAACGTTCAAACATTTCACGTAACAGCCGAAGGTCGAAACCATAGACTCTTTCTATTCTAAGTTGAGAACTTGTATAAGCCAGTGTTCCAATTAATAATTATGATAACGTGAATGAGGTGTTCACTCACCACACAGTAACTGTTAAAATGTCTTGTATAATTCAGAAGATAATATTTCACAAGAATAAAATCATGAACAATGGAAAATTTTACGTGTGCTATTTATTGGTTTAGTCAACTAAAAAAATTTTTTTTTAAATTTTTGCCTATGGTTACCCTTAAGCAATTCATCAAAAACCTCAATATTTTTTTTTGCCCATTTTATGATGCAGAAATGTTCTACATATAAAAATAACATTATTTTCACATTTCCTTTTGCTGAAATGCTTGTTCTGACAGAATAAATCAACTTGAAATAAACAATGGGTAGGCCTAAATTCAGTTTTTCCGGCAATGACAGCCGTAGGTTAACGCAAAGTGTCACTTTTCTGTACATTATAAAATCATGACTCGGAGTTCCACTCGTTAGATATATGAAACACGAGGCAAACTCTTCAAGGAGAATCCATCCATATTCTTTCTAAACAGACTGAATGAATGATCTTCTGTTCGCGTTTTTAGTGTTCTATCTATTCAAAATATAGCTGTTAGAGCCGACCGAAAGAAACTTGTCAATTCCAATCGTTTGTTTTTCAGTGCTTCTACAGGAAAGCAACCTCTGCGATTTGGAAGACTGCCATATTTTCGATTATACCTCCACAGCGTCTTCTTACCAGAAAGACGGAGGGAGGTAAGTGTGTCTAAAATCAAATGGTGCCTTTCAGAAGCTGATTTTGATTGTTCCCTTTTGAAACGGGAAAGGCCTTCCTTATATACAACTGAGCAAATCCCGAATAGCAATGGCGCTCGCTTATTTATCAGTCATTTGAGATATCTAAGACACTCATTTCACGGGAAGCCAATTATTTTGTGGCCCGAGAGATATTTCTACATTCAAAATGACGATCAAGACGTGTAACGGTGAGTGAAGTGATGAGGGTGGATTTGCTTTGGATACCCCCAAGTATAGTCCCATATTTGTTCAGTGCTATGGGATGAGCTTTCAGTTATATTGTCCAGCTACCACACAAAGGTTATCAATGGCCATTTAGAGTTATGAGAGTACGTTTTGAACAAATCAAATTATCAATTTCTTTTAGATTTATCAGGGACGCAGATTTTCGATATGTGTGCTTATACCCAAAATCTCAGAATATCATGATTAATGCCTTTCAGTGGAGGGCTTGCTAAACTATGTTTGATTCCTCCAACCCTTTCGTCCCTGCCAACCCCCCCCCCCCCCCCTCCCCCCACACACACACACACACACACAAACACATAGGAGCCATAGACAAGGGAGAGTATTTACGCTGCAGCCGATGGATGTATATTTTATAAGAGTGCACATGGGTGTATTCTTGTAGGGTCCCTGGAAACTGGGGTGGCCACGTTATGCTTTACTGCTTTAATATGACCCAGGATTTAAAGACTTGTGTGCTTTTTCTCTGAAGTGGCAACTTGATTGCAAACAATAGGCTAAACTTCATTTTGTTATGTTTAATAGCAATGATTTAGGCATAAATACTAGGTGGGTGTGACCCAAAAAACAGTAAAGAATTAGGTGGTGGTCAAATGCTGAATCTTTGGCACTTTGAATTGCTTTTTCCTAATAGGTGTGCTTCCTACATCGGAGGGTCCTCGCATTTTCAGAAATGTCAGTGTTATTGATATATGGGTGATTCTATACCACGGAAACATACGTAACTTGACTGAGAATAGATTGAATGCTTGGACAAGAATATGGACAGGGGTAAAAAATGAGTGCCAATTTGGTAAAATTTCACAAATTTTCGAAAATGCGCTTTTTTACAAACAATATTTTTAACGGGTAAAAAGAGTCTTTCTCTTTATTGAGATGTTCTGGATTTTGGTTCGGAACATCTGCACTTTCTATTCACCCCTTTTTGGGATATTTGTGTTCAAATTTTGATATCTGGTGATGATATTTTGTACCAAAATAAGTGCCAACATCAGTCAATTGTTACTATTTATAGTAACTCTGGATGTTATGACAATGTTACTCCGGTCTGAACAACTAAACAGATCCCTGCCAAAAAAATCGTCTGCTCAATCATTAAGCTGGTTTATAGCGTAACTTATCACAGCTGCTTTTTTCTGTTCATTTTTTATTAAAAACTAGCACTAGCATATTCTGCCTATACCCCTTCATTACTCGAAAATGAACGATATTTCCTCCTCTGGAAACAGAATGATGGAGGTCTTATGATTTAAAGTTCTTTATTTATATTTTACCACAAGAGAACGAATCGGCCGGTAGCTCAGTTAGTACAGGCGTTCACATTGCTGTATGAAAAGTGCGCATTCAATGCGATGTGAGTTCAAAACCCACCTGTTCTTAGATTTTGCTCATTATTCTTACACATACATTTTTCGCTTTGTGCTGGTTGCACATTCATCTACAGTGCATGTGTTCGCAAATTAGCCGGTCAAAAGGCTGGAATACTCCACAATCAGTATATTTAAACAAAAATGTTGGTAAACAACCAATTGCCCCAAACAGACAGACCAATTCTTTGCAGGTCATATTGTATAATTATGGACGCTGTTATGTTCCAAAAATTAAGTCAAATAACGAAACGATAATCAATGTCTGATGATGGCTTTTGTCTGCTCAGCACCACTGTCTGCCAGATTTAATGTTTCCTTGAAATGAAAGATTGCTAATATTTTCTACTCCACTTAATAAATATCTCTGACTAACTTAGAGTATATGCACTGACACTGTTTTATTACCACCATAAGCAATGCATTTCTTCTCCGCCGTTGTGTCAGTGGTGAGGCCCTTAATTTCAGCTGCCCATGTGGGAGCAATCTGCGCATTGTGCAAATGCGTACAACACGTTGATGGTACACTTGCCTTCAAGCAGTGCTAGCCCTTCGTGTACCAGTTTAGTAAGTTAGGAAGATATGTAGTGGGTTGATAGCTGTGCTATCCGTCCACTTTCATCCAACAGAACACAAATTAGGTTGAGGAAAGAGTCGCGATACCGTAATAGTAAACAAATAAATGCAATCCAATACTACAAACTTTAAATATACTGTGTATTTTGAGCTAAAAATGTATCTTTCACAGAATGACTGGTGGTATATTGGCTCTACTTACAAGTTAGACAACTTTTGGAGCTAAACAGGGGCGGCGGACCGGTGTCATGATTCCATGTGCTAGAGTGTCTGTCATTTACGGATAGCATACTTTCAAAGCGTGTGTATGGCATAGTTTGGTCGGGGGTGGGGGGGGGGGGGGGCATTTTATTTCAGTTTTACATTTTTGACCTCTAAATTGTCTTTTCGTCTTGATTTGCCGCTCGCGGTTTTTCGATAAGGATATGGAGAACAGGGAGTCACGATGGGTAAGGAAAGCATTCACGTTACAATAATTAGTGTGTCACAGATGACGTTTACATTCCTACGAGCATCCATGTGGGACATTCTGGGTTCCTACCTCTTTCTCTGTTTATCCCGGGTCAGCCTTAAATTTATGTATCATATTAAAGGTGAATGAAAATTTTAGAGGGGAACCATATGATTTGGGTTTCAGGTTCAGATTCGACTTGTTTCAGCATTTGGTGGGCATTGGGTACCTCACCACTCTGCTCGTGGTCTTGATCGGCTGTCCTTTAAGACTCTTTGTTTCAAACAAGCGAGTGGTAACGTTGGTTCATATTGTAGCCCTGAGAAAGTTATGTACAGTTTAAGAAGAGTCACGTTCCAAACTTCCCAGATTTATTATGGTGAAGAACTGGTATCCGATGGGTGTGATTACAAGCTTTAAGAGCAGGTCATGTTCTGTGTTGGGCAGAATTAATTCTGTGTCATTATTAATTCAGGTAAATTGCACAGAGAAACTGGAATTCGTTGGAACGTTCAAACATTTCACGTAACAGCCGAAGGTCGAAACCATAGACTCTTTCTATTCTAAGTTGAGAACTTGTATAAGCCAGTGTTCCAATTAATAATTATGATAACGTGAATGAGGTGTTCACTCACCACACAGTAACTGTTAAAATGTCTTGTATAATTCAGAAGATAATATTTCACAAGAATAAAATCATGAACAATGGAAAATTTTACGTGTGCTATTTATTGGTTTAGTCAACTAAAAAAATTTTTTTTTAAATTTTTGCCTATGGTTACCCTTAAGCAATTCATCAAAAACCTCAATATTTTTTTTTGCCCATTTTATGATGCAGAAATGTTCTACATATAAAAATAACATTATTTTCACATTTCCTTTTGCTGAAATGCTTGTTCTGACAGAATAAATCAACTTGAAATAAACAATGGGTAGGCCTAAATTCAGTTTTTCCGGCAATGACAGCCGTAGGTTAACGCAAAGTGTCACTTTTCTGTACATTATAAAATCATGACTCGGAGTTCCACTCGTTAGATATATGAAACACGAGGCAAACTCTTCAAGGAGAATCCATCCATATTCTTTCTAAACAGACTGAATGAATGATCTTCTGTTCGCGTTTTTAGTGTTCTATCTATTCAAAATATAGCTGTTAGAGCCGACCGAAAGAAACTTGTCAATTCCAATCGTTTGTTTTTCAGTGCTTCTACAGGAAAGCAACCTCTGCGATTTGGAAGACTGCCATATTTTCGATTATACCTCCACAGCGTCTTCTTACCAGAAAGACGGAGGGAGGTAAGTGTGTCTAAAATCAAATGGTGCCTTTCAGAAGCTGATTTTGATTGTTCCCTTTTGAAACGGGAAAGGCCTTCCTTATATACAACTGAGCAAATCCCGAATAGCAATGGCGCTCGCTTATTTATCAGTCATTTGAGATATCTAAGACACTCATTTCACGGGAAGCCAATTATTTTGTGGCCCGAGAGATATTTCTACATTCAAAATGACGATCAAGACGTGTAACGGTGAGTGAAGTGATGAGGGTGGATTTGCTTTGGATACCCCCAAGTATAGTCCCATATTTGTTCAGTGCTATGGGATGAGCTTTCAGTTATATTGTCCAGCTACCACACAAAGGTTATCAATGGCCATTTAGAGTTATGAGAGTACGTTTTGAACAAATCAAATTATCAATTTCTTTTAGATTTATCAGGGACGCAGATTTTCGATATGTGTGCTTATACCCAAAATCTCAGAATATCATGATTAATGCCTTTCAGTGGAGGGCTTGCTAAACTATGTTTGATTCCTCCAACCCTTTCGTCCCTGCCAACCCCCCCCCCTCCCCCCACACACACACACACACACACAAACACATAGGAGCTATAGACAAGGGAGAGTATTTACGCTGCAGCCGATGGATGTATATTTTATAAGAGTGCACATGGGTGTATTCTTGTAGGGTCCCTGGAAACTGGGGTGGCCACGTTATGCTTTACTGCTTTAATATGACCCAGGATTTAAAGACTTGTGTGCTTTTTCTCTGAAGTGGCAACTTGATTGCAAACAATAGGCTAAACTTCATTTTGTTATGTTTAATAGCAATGATTTAGGCATAAATACTAGGTGGGTGTGACCCAAAAAACAGTAAAGAATTAGGTGGTGGTCAAATGCTGAATCTTTGGCACTTTGAATTGCTTTTTCCTAATAGGTGTGCTTCCTACATCGGAGGGTCCTCGCATTTTCAGAAATGTCAGTGTTATTGATATATGGGTGATTCTATACCACGGAAACATACGTAACTTGACTGAGAATAGATTGAATGCTTGGACAAGAATATGGACAGGGGTAAAAAATGAGTGCCAATTTGGTAAAATTTCACAAATTTTCGAAAATGCGCTTTTTTACAAACAATATTTTTAACGGGTAAAAAGAGTCTTTCTCTTTATTGAGATGTTCTGGATTTTGGTTCGGAACATCTGCACTTTCTATTCACCCCTTTTTGGGATATTTGTGTTCAAATTTTGATATCTGGTGATGATATTTTGTACCAAAATAAGTGCCAACATCAGTCAATTGTTACTATTTATAGTAACTCTGGATGTTATGACAATGTTACTCCGGTCTGAACAACTAAACAGATCCCTGCCAAAAAAATCGTCTGCTCAATCATTAAGCTGGTTTATAGCGTAACTTATCACAGCTGCTTTTTTCTGTTCATTTTTTATTAAAAACTAGCACTAGCATATTCTGCCTATACCCCTTCATTACTCGAAAATGAACGATATTTCCTCCTCTGGAAACAGAATGATGGAGGTCTTATGATTTAAAGTTCTTTATTTATATTTTACCACAAGAGAACGAATCGGCCGGTAGCTCAGTTAGTACAGGCGTTCACATTGCTGTATGAAAAGTGCGCATTCAATGCGATGTGAGTTCAAAACCCACCTGTTCTTAGATTTTGCTCATTATTCTTACACATACATTTTTCGCTTTGTGCTGGTTGCACATTCATCTACAGTGCATGTGTTCGCAAATTAGCCGGTCAAAAGGCTGGAATACTCCACAATCAGTATATTTAAACAAAAATGTTGGTAAACAACCAATTGCCCCAAACAGACAGACCAATTCTTTGCAGGTCATATTGTATAATTATGGACGCTGTTATGTTCCAAAAATTAAGTCAAATAACGAAACGATAATCAATGTCTGATGATGGCTTTTGTCTGCTCAGCACCACTGTCTGCCAGATTTAATGTTTCCTTGAAATGAAAGATTGCTAATATTTTCTACTCCACTTAATAAATATCTCTGACTAACTTAGAGTATATGCACTGACACTGTTTTATTACCACCATAAGCAATGCATTTCTTCTCCGCCGTTGTGTCAGTGGTGAGGCCCTTAATTTCAGCTGCCCATGTGGGAGCAATCTGCGCATTGTGCAAATGCGTACAACACGTTGATGGTACACTTGCCTTCAAGCAGTGCTAGCCCTTCGTGTACCAGTTTAGTAAGTTAGGAAGATATGTAGTGGGTTGATAGCTGTGCTATCCGTCCACTTTCATCCAACAGAACACAAATTAGGTTGAGGAAAGAGTCGCGATACCGTAATAGTAAACAAATAAATGCAATCCAATACTACAAACTTTAAATATACTGTGTATTTTGAGCTAAAAATGTATCTTTCACAGAATGACTGGTGGTATATTGGCTCTACTTACAAGTTAGACAACTTTTGGAGCTAAACAGGGGCGGCGGACCGGTGTCATGATTCCATGTGCTAGAGTGTCTGTCATTTACGGATAGCATACTTTCAAAGCGTGTGTATGGCATAGTTTGGTCGGGGGTGGGGGGGGGGGGCATTTTATTTCAGTTTTACATTTTTGACCTCTAAATTGTCTTTTCGTCTTGATTTGCCGCTCGCGGTTTTTCGATAAGGATATGGAGAACAGGGAGTCACGATGGGTAAGGAAAGCATTCACGTTACAATAATTAGTGTGTCACAGATGACGTTTACATTCCTACGAGCATCCATGTGGGACATTCTGGGTTCCTACCTCTTTCTCTGTTTATCCCGGGTCAGCCTTAAATTTATGTATCATATTAAAGGTGAATGAAAATTTTAGAGGGGAACCATATGATTTGGGTTTCAGGTTCAGATTCGACTTGTTTCAGCATTTGGTGGGCATTGGGTACCTCACCACTCTGCTCGTGGTCTTGATCGGCTGTCCTTTAAGACTCTTTGTTTCAAACAAGCGAGTGGTAACGTTGGTTCATATTGTAGCCCTGAGAAAGTTATGTACAGTTTAAGAAGAGTCACGTTCCAAACTTCCCAGATTTATTATGGTGAAGAACTGGTATCCGATGGGTGTGATTACAAGCTTTAAGAGCAGGTCATGTTCTGTGTTGGGCAGAATTAATTCTGTGTCATTATTTAATTCAGGTAAATTGCACAGAGAAACTGGAATTCGTTGGAACGTTCAAACATTTCACGTAACAGCCGAAGGTCGAAACCATAGACTCTTTCTATTCTAAGTTGAGAACTTGTATAAGCCAGTGTTCCAATTAATAATTATGATAACGTGAATGAGGTGTTCACTCACCACACAGTAACTGTTAAAATGTCTTGTATAATTCAGAAGATAATATTTCACAAGAATAAAATCATGAACAATGGAAAATTTTACGTGTGCTATTTATTGGTTTAGTCAACTAAAAAAATTTTTTTTTAAATTTTTGCCTATGGTTACCCTTAAGCAATTCATCAAAAACCTCAATATTTTTTTTTGCCCATTTTATGATGCAGAAATGTTCTACATATAAAAATAACATTATTTTCACATTTCCTTTTGCTGAAATGCTTGTTCTGACAGAATAAATCAACTTGAAATAAACAATGGGTAGGCCTAAATTCAGTTTTTCCGGCAATGACAGCCGTAGGTTAACGCAAAGTGTCACTTTTCTGTACATTATAAAATCATGACTCGGAGTTCCACTCGTTAGATATATGAAACACGAGGCAAACTCTTCAAGGAGAATCCATCCATATTCTTTCTAAACAGACTGAATGAATGATCTTCTGTTCGCGTTTTTAGTGTTCTATCTATTCAAAATATAGCTGTTAGAGCCGACCGAAAGAAACTTGTCAATTCCAATCGTTTGTTTTTCAGTGCTTCTACAGGAAAGCAACCTCTGCGATTTGGAAGACTGCCATATTTTCGATTATACCTCCACAGCGTCTTCTTACCAGAAAGACGGAGGGAGGTAAGTGTGTCTAAAATCAAATGGTGCCTTTCAGAAGCTGATTTTGATTGTTCCCTTTTGAAACGGGAAAGGCCTTCCTTATATACAACTGAGCAAATCCCGAATAGCAATGGCGCTCGCTTATTTATCAGTCATTTGAGATATCTAAGACACTCATTTCACGGGAAGCCAATTATTTTGTGGCCCGAGAGATATTTCTACATTCAAAATGACGATCAAGACGTGTAACGGTGAGTGAAGTGATGAGGGTGGATTTGCTTTGGATACCCCCAAGTATAGTCCCATATTTGTTCAGTGCTATGGGATGAGCTTTCAGTTATATTGTCCAGCTACCACACAAAGGTTATCAATGGCCATTTAGAGTTATGAGAGTACGTTTTGAACAAATCAAATTATCAATTTCTTTTAGATTTATCAGGGACGCAGATTTTCGATATGTGTGCTTATACCCAAAATCTCAGAATATCATGATTAATGCCTTTCAGTGGAGGGCTTGCTAAACTATGTTTGATTCCTCCAACCCTTTCGTCCCTGCCAACCCCCCCCCCTCCCCCCACACACACACACACACACACAAACACATAGGAGCTATAGACAAGGGAGAGTATTTACGCTGCAGCCGATGGATGTATATTTTATAAGAGTGCACATGGGTGTATTCTTGTAGGGTCCCTGGAAACTGGGGTGGCCACGTTATGCTTTACTGCTTTAATATGACCCAGGATTTAAAGACTTGTGTGCTTTTTCTCTGAAGTGGCAACTTGATTGCAAACAATAGGCTAAACTTCATTTTGTTATGTTTAATAGCAATGATTTAGGCATAAATACTAGGTGGGTGTGACCCAAAAAACAGTAAAGAATTAGGTGGTGGTCAAATGCTGAATCTTTGGCACTTTGAATTGCTTTTTCCTAATAGGTGTGCTTCCTACATCGGAGGGTCCTCGCATTTTCAGAAATGTCAGTGTTATTGATATATGGGTGATTCTATACCACGGAAACATACGTAACTTGACTGAGAATAGATTGAATGCTTGGACAAGAATATGGACAGGGGTAAAAAATGAGTGCCAATTTGGTAAAATTTCACAAATTTTCGAAAATGCGCTTTTTTACAAACAATATTTTTAACGGGTAAAAAGAGTCTTTCTCTTTATTGAGATGTTCTGGATTTTGGTTCGGAACATCTGCACTTTCTATTCACCCCTTTTTGGGATATTTGTGTTCAAATTTTGATATCTGGTGATGATATTTTGTACCAAAATAAGTGCCAACATCAGTCAATTGTTACTATTTATAGTAACTCTGGATGTTATGACAATGTTACTCCGGTCTGAACAACTAAACAGATCCCTGCCAAAAAAATCGTCTGCTCAATCATTAAGCTGGTTTATAGCGTAACTTATCACAGCTGCTTTTTTCTGTTCATTTTTTATTAAAAACTAGCACTAGCATATTCTGCCTATACCCCTTCATTACTCGAAAATGAACGATATTTCCTCCTCTGGAAACAGAATGATGGAGGTCTTATGATTTAAAGTTCTTTATTTATATTTTACCACAAGAGAACGAATCGGCCGGTAGCTCAGTTAGTACAGGCGTTCACATTGCTGTATGAAAAGTGCGCATTCAATGCGATGTTAGTTCAAAACCCACCTGTTCTTAGATTTTGCTCATTATTCTTACACATACATTTTTCGCTTTGTGCTGGTTGCACATTCATCTACAGTGCATGTGTTCGCAAATTAGCCGGTCAAAAGGCTGGAATACTCCACAATCAGTATATTTAAACAAAAATGTTGGTAAACAACCAATTGCCCCAAACAGACAGACCAATTCTTTGCAGGTCATATTGTATAATTATGGACGCTGTTATGTTCCAAAAATTAAGTCAAATAACGAAACGATAATCAATGTCTGATGATGGCTTTTGTCTGCTCAGCACCACTGTCTGCCAGATTTAATGTTTCCTTGAAATGAAAGATTGCTAATATTTTCTACTCCACTTAATAAATATCTCTGACTAACTTAGAGTATATGCACTGACACTGTTTTATTACCACCATAAGCAATGCATTTCTTCTCCGCCGTTGTGTCAGTGGTGAGGCCCTTAATTTCAGCTGCCCATGTGGGAGCAATCTGCGCATTGTGCAAATGCGTACAACACGTTGATGGTACACTTGCCTTCAAGCAGTGCTAGCCCTTCGTGTACCAGTTTAGTAAGTTAGGAAGATATGTAGTGGGTTGATAGCTGTGCTATCCGTCCACTTTCATCCAACAGAACACAAATTAGGTTGAGGAAAGAGTCGCGATACCGTAATAGTAAACAAATAAATGCAATCCAATACTACAAACTTTAAATATACTGTGTATTTTGAGCTAAAAATGTATCTTTCACAGAATGACTGGTGGTATATTGGCTCTACTTACAAGTTAGACAACTTTTGGAGCTAAACAGGGGCGGCGGACCGGTGTCATGATTCCATGTGCTAGAGTGTCTGTCATTTACGGATAGCATACTTTCAAAGCGTGTGTATGGCATAGTTTGGTCGGGGGTGGGGGGGGGGGGGGGGGGCATTTTATTTCAGTTTTACATTTTTGACCTCTAAATTGTCTTTTCGTCTTGATTTGCCGCTCGCGGTTTTTCGATAAGGATATGGAGAACAGGGAGTCACGATGGGTAAGGAAAGCATTCACGTTACAATAATTAGTGTGTCACAGATGACGTTTACATTCCTACGAGCATCCATGTGGGACATTCTGGGTTCCTACCTCTTTCTCTGTTTATCCCGGGTCAGCTTTAAATTTATGTATCATATTAAAGGTGAATGAAAATTTTAGAGGGGAACCATATGATTTGGGTTTCAGGTTCAGATTCGACTTGTTTCAGCATTTGGTGGGCATTGGGTACCTCACCACTCTGCTCGTGGTCTTGATCGGCTGTCCTTTAAGACTCTTTGTTTCAAACAAGCGAGTGGTAACGTTGGTTCATATTGTAGCCCTGAGAAAGTTATGTACAGTTTAAGAAGAGTCACGTTCCAAACTTCCCAGATTTATTATGGTGAAGAACTGGTATCCGATGGGTGTGATTACAAGCTTTAAGAGCAGGTCATGTTCTGTGTTGGGCAGAATTAATTCTGTGTCATTATTAATTCAGGTAAATTGCACAGAGAAACTGGAATTCGTTGGAACGTTCAAACATTTCACGTAACAGCCGAAGGTCGAAACCATAGACTCTTTCTATTCTAAGTTGAGAACTTGTATAAGCCAGTGTTCCAATTAATAATTATGATAACGTGAATGAGGTGTTCACTCACCACACAGTAACTGTTAAAATGTCTTGTATAATTCAGAAGATAATATTTCACAAGAATAAAATCATGAACAATGGAAAATTTTACGTGTGCTATTTATTGGTTTAGTCAACTAAAAAAATTTTTTTTAAAATTTTTGCCTATGGTTACCCTTAAGCAATTCATCAAAAACCTCAATATTTTTTTTTGCCCATTTTATGATGCAGAAATGTTCTACATATAAAAATAACATTATTTTCACATTTCCTTTTGCTGAAATGCTTGTTCTGACAGAATAAATCAACTTGAAATAAACAATGGGTAGGCCTAAATTCAGTTTTTCCGGCAATGACAGCCGTAGGTTAACGCAAAGTGTCACTTTTCTGTACATTATAAAATCATGACTCGGAGTTCCACTCGTTAGATATATGAAACACGAGGCAAACTCTTCAAGGAGAATCCATCCATATTCTTTCTAAACAGACTGAATGAATGATCTTCTGTTCGCGTTTTTAGTGTTCTATCTATTCAAAATATAGCTGTTAGAGCCGACCGAAAGAAACTTGTCAATTCCAATCGTTTGTTTTTCAGTGCTTCTACAGGAAAGCAACCTCTGCGATTTGGAAGACTGCCATATTTTCGATTATACCTCCACAGCGTCTTCTTACCAGAAAGACGGAGGGAGGTAAGTGTGTCTAAAATCAAATGGTGCCTTTCAGAAGCTGATTTTGATTGTTCCCTTTTGAAACGGGAAAGGCCTTCCTTATATACAACTGAGCAAATCCCGAATAGCAATGGCGCTCGCTTATTTATCAGTCATTTGAGATATCTAAGACACTCATTTCACGGGAAGCCAATTATTTTGTGGCCCGAGAGATATTTCTACATTCAAAATGACGATCAAGACGTGTAACGGTGAGTGAAGTGATGAGGGTGGATTTGCTTTGGATACCCCCAAGTATAGTCCCATATTTGTTCAGTGCTATGGGATGAGCTTTCAGTTATATTGTCCAGCTACCACACAAAGGTTATCAATGGCCATTTAGAGTTATGAGAGTACGTTTTGAACAAATCAAATTATCAATTTCTTTTAGATTTATCAGGGACGCAGATTTTCGATATGTGTGCTTATACCCAAAATCTCAGAATATCATGATTAATGCCTTTCAGTGGAGGGCTTGCTAAACTATGTTTGATTCCTCCAACCCTTTCGTCCCTGCCAACCCCCCCCCCCCCCCGCCTCCCCCCACACACACACACACACACACAAACACATAGGAGCTATAGACAAGGGAGAGTATTTACGCTGCAGCCGATGGATGTATATTTTATAAGAGTGCACATGGGTGTATTCTTGTAGGGTCCCTGGAAACTGGGGTGGCCACGTTATGCTTTACTGCTTTAATATGACCCAGGATTTAAAGACTTGTGTGCTTTTTCTCTGAAGTGGCAACTTGATTGCAAACAATAGGCTAAACTTCATTTTGTTATGTTTAATAGCAATGATTTAGGCATAAATACTAGGTGGGTGTGACCCAAAAAACAGTAAAGAATTAGGTGGTGGTCAAATGCTGAATCTTTGGCACTTTGAATTGCTTTTTCCTAATAGGTGTGCTTCCTACATCGGAGGGTCCTCGCATTTTCAGAAATGTCAGTGTTATTGATATATGGGTGATTCTATACCACGGAAACATACGTAACTTGACTGAGAATAGATTGAATGCTTGGACAAGAATATGGACAGGGGTAAAAAATGAGTGCCAATTTGGTAAAATTTCACAAATTTTCGAAAATGCGCTTTTTTACAAACAATATTTTTAACGGGTAAAAAGAGTCTTTCTCTTTATTGAGATGTTCTGGATTTTGGTTCGGAACATCTGCACTTTCTATTCACCCCTTTTTGGGATATTTGTGTTCAAATTTTGATATCTGGTGATGATATTTTGTACCAAAATAAGTGCCAACATCAGTCAATTGTTACTATTTATAGTAACTCTGGATGTTATGACAATGTTACTCCGGTCTGAACAACTAAACAGATCCCTGCCAAAAAAATCGTCTGCTCAATCATTAAGCTGGTTTATAGCGTAACTTATCACAGCTGCTTTTTTCTGTTCATTTTTTATTAAAAACTAGCACTAGCATATTCTGCCTATACCCCTTCATTACTCGAAAATGAACGATATTTCCTCCTCTGGAAACAGAATGATGGAGGTCTTATGATTTAAAGTTCTTTATTTATATTTTACCACAAGAGAACGAATCGGCCGGTAGCTCAGTTAGTACAGGCGTTCACATTGCTGTATGAAAAGTGCGCATTCAATGCGATGTGAGTTCAAAACCCACCTGTTCTTAGATTTTGCTCATTATTCTTACACATACATTTTTCGCTTTGTGCTGGTTGCACATTCATCTACAGTGCATGTGTTCGCAAATTAGCCGGTCAAAAGGCTGGAATACTCCACAATCAGTATATTTAAACAAAAATGTTGGTAAACAACCAATTGCCCCAAACAGACAGACCAATTCTTTGCAGGTCATATTGTATAATTATGGACGCTGTTATGTTCCAAAAATTAAGTCAAATAACGAAACGATAATCAATGTCTGATGATGGCTTTTGTCTGCTCAGCACCACTGTCTGCCAGATTTAATGTTTCCTTGAAATGAAAGATTGCTAATATTTTCTACTCCACTTAATAAATATCTCTGACTAACTTAGAGTATATGCACTGACACTGTTTTATTACCACCATAAGCAATGCATTTCTTCTCCGCCGTTGTGTCAGTGGTGAGGCCCTTAATTTCAGCTGCCCATGTGGGAGCAATCTGCGCATTGTGCAAATGCGTACAACACGTTGATGGTACACTTGCCTTCAAGCAGTGCTAGCCCTTCGTGTACCAGTTTAGTAAGTTAGGAAGATATGTAGTGGGTTGATAGCTGTGCTATCCGTCCACTTTCATCCAACAGAACACAAATTAGGTTGAGGAAAGAGTCGCGATACCGTAATAGTAAACAAATAAATGCAATCCAATACTACAAACTTTAAATATACTGTGTATTTTGAGCTAAAAATGTATCTTTCACAGAATGACTGGTGGTATATTGGCTCTACTTACAAGTTAGACAACTTTTGGAGCTAAACAGGGGCGGCGGACCGGTGTCATGATTCCATGTGCTAGAGTGTCTGTCATTTACGGATAGCATACTTTCAAAGCGTGTGTATGGCATAGTTTGGTCGGGGGTGGGGGGTGGGGGGGGGGGCATTTTATTTCAGTTTTACATTTTTGACCTCTAAATTGTCTTTTCGTCTTGATTTGCCGCTCGCGGTTTTTCGATAAGGATATGGAGAACAGGGAGTCACGATGGGTAAGGAAAGCATTCACGTTACAATAATTAGTGTGTCACAGATGACGTTTACATTCCTACGAGCATCCATGTGGGACATTCTGGGTTCCTACCTCTTTCTCTGTTTATCCCGGGTCAGCCTTAAATTTATGTATCATATTAAAGGTGAATGAAAATTTTAGAGGGGAACCATATGATTTGGGTTTCAGGTTCAGATTCGACTTGTTTCAGCATTTGGTGGGCATTGGGTACCTCACCACTCTGCTCGTGGTCTTGATCGGCTGTCCTTTAAGACTCTTTGTTTCAAACAAGCGAGTGGTAACGTTGGTTCATATTGTAGCCCTGAGAAAGTTATGTACAGTTTAAGAAGAGTCACGTTCCAAACTTCCCAGATTTATTATGGTGAAGAACTGGTATCCGATGGGTGTGATTACAAGCTTTAAGAGCAGGTCATGTTCTGTGTTGGGCAGAATTAATTCTGTGTCATTATTAATTCAGGTAAATTGCACAGAGAAACTGGAATTCGTTGGAACGTTCAAACATTTCACGTAACAGCCGAAGGTCGAAACCATAGACTCTTTCTATTCTAAGTTGAGAACTTGTATAAGCCAGTGTTCCAATTAATAATTATGATAACGTGAATGAGGTGTTCACTCACCACACAGTTACTGTTAAAATGTCTTGTATAATTCAGAAGATAATATTTCACAAGAATAAAATCATGAACAATGGAAAATTTTACGTGTGCTATTTATTGGTTTAGTCAACTAAAAAAATTTTTTTTTAAATTTTTGCCTATGGTTACCCTTAAGCAATTCATCAAAAACCTCAATATTTTTTTTTTGCCCATTTTATGATGCAGAAATGTTCTACATATAAAAATAACATTATTTTCACATTTCCTTTTGCTGAAATGCTTGTTCTGACAGAATAAATCAACTTGAAATAAACAATGGGTAGGCCTAAATTCAGTTTTTCCGGCAATGACAGCCGTAGGTTAACGCAAAGTGTCACTTTTCTGTACATTATAAAATCATGACTCGGAGTTCCACTCGTTAGATATATGAAACACGAGGCAAACTCTTCAAGGAGAATCCATCCATATTCTTTCTAAACAGACTGAATGAATGATCTTCTGTTCGCGTTTTTAGTGTTCTATCTATTCAAAATATAGCTGTTAGAGCCGACCGAAAGAAACTTGTCAATTCCAATCGTTTGTTTTTCAGTGCTTCTACAGGAAAGCAACCTCTGCGATTTGGAAGACTGCCATATTTTCGATTATACCTCCACAGCGTCTTCTTACCAGAAAGACGGAGGGAGGTAAGTGTGTCTAAAATCAAATGGTGCCTTTCAGAAGCTGATTTTTATTGTTCCCTTTTGAAACGGGAAAGGCCTTCCTTATATACAACTGAGCAAATCCCGAATAGCAATGGCGCTCGCTTATTTATCAGTCATTTGAGATATCTAAGACACTCATTTCACGGGAAGCCAATTATTTTGTGGCCCGAGAGATATTTCTACATTCAAAATGACGATCAAGACGTGTAACGGTGAGTGAAGTGATGAGGGTGGATTTGCTTTGGATACCCCCAAGTATAGTCCCATATTTGTTCAGTGCTATGGGATGAGCTTTCAGTTATATTGTCCAGCTACCACACAAAGGTTATCAATGGCCATTTAGAGTTATGAGAGTACGTTTTGAACAAATCAAATTATCAATTTCTTTTAGATTTATCAGGGACGCAGATTTTCGATATGTGTGCTTATACCCAAAATCTCAGAATATCATGATTAATGCCTTTCAGTGGAGGGCTTGCTAAACTATGTTTGATTCCTCCAACCCTTTCGTCCCTGCCAACCCCCCCCCCCCCCTCCCCCCACACACACACACACACACACAAACACATAGGAGCTATAGACAAGGGAGAGTATTTACGCTGCAGCCGATGGATGTATATTTTATAAGAGTGCACATGGGTGTATTCTTGTAGGGTCCCTGGAAACTGGGGTGGCCACGTTATGCTTTACTGCTTTAATATGACCCAGGATTTAAAGACTTGTGTGCTTTTTCTCTGAAGTGGCAACTTGATTGCAAACAATAGGCTAAACTTCATTTTGTTATGTTTAATAGCAATGATTTAGGCATAAATACTAGGTGGGTGTGACCCAAAAAACAGTAAAGAATTAGGTGGTGGTCAAATGCTGAATCTTTGGCACTTTGAATTGCTTTTTCCTAATAGGTGTGCTTCCTACATCGGAGGGTCCTCGCATTTTCAGAAATGTCAGTGTTATTGATATATGGGTGATTCTATACCACGGAAACATACGTAACTTGACTGAGAATAGATTGAATGCTTGGACAAGAATATGGACAGGGGTAAAAAATGAGTGCCAATTTGGTAAAATTTCACAAATTTTCGAAAATGCGCTTTTTTACAAACAATATTTTTAACGGGTAAAAAGAGTCTTTCTCTTTATTGAGATGTTCTGGATTTTGGTTCGGAACATCTGCACTTTCTATTCACCCCTTTTTGGGATATTTGTGTTCAAATTTTGATATCTGGTGATGATATTTTGTACCAAAATAAGTGCCAACATCAGTCAATTGTTACTATTTATAGTAACTCTGGATGTTATGACAATGTTACTCCGGTCTGAACAACTAAACAGATCCCTGCCAAAAAAATCGTCTGCTCAATCATTAAGCTGGTTTATAGCGTAACTTATCACAGCTGCTTTTTTCTGTTCATTTTTTATTAAAAACTAGCACTAGCATATTCTGCCTATACCCCTTCATTACTCGAAAATGAACGATATTTCCTCCTCTGGAAACAGAATGATGGAGGTCTTATGATTTAAAGTTCTTTATTTATATTTTACCACAAGAGAACGAATCGGCCGGTAGCTCAGTTAGTACAGGCGTTCACATTGCTGTATGAAAAGTGCGCATTCAATGCGATGTGAGTTCAAAACCCACCTGTTCTTAGATTTTGCTCATTATTCTTACACATACATTTTTCGCTTTGTGCTGGTTGCACATTCATCTACAGTGCATGTGTTCGCAAATTAGCCGGTCAAAAGGCTGGAATACTCCACAATCAGTATATTTAAACAAAAATGTTGGTAAACAACCAATTGCCCCAAACAGACAGACCAATTCTTTGCAGGTCATATTGTATAATTATGGACGCTGTTATGTTCCAAAAATTAAGTCAAATAACGAAACGATAATCAATGTCTGATGATGGCTTTTGTCTGCTCAGCACCACTGTCTGCCAGATTTAATGTTTCCTTGAAATGAAAGATTGCTAATATTTTCTACTCCACTTAATAAATATCTCTGACTAACTTAGAGTATATGCACTGACACTGTTTTATTACCACCATAAGCAATGCATTTCTTCTCCGCCGTTGTGTCAGTGGTGAGGCCCTTAATTTCAGCTGCCCATGTGGGAGCAATCTGCGCATTGTGCAAATGCGTACAACACGTTGATGGTACACTTGCCTTCAAGCAGTGCTAGCCCTTCGTGTACCAGTTTAGTAAGTTAGGAAGATATGTAGTGGGTTGATAGCTGTGCTATCCGTCCACTTTCATCCAACAGAACACAAATTAGGTTGAGGAAAGAGTCGCGATACCGTAATAGTAAACAAATAAATGCAATCCAATACTACAAACTTTAAATATACTGTGTATTTTGAGCTAAAAATGTATCTTTCACAGAATGACTGGTGGTATATTGGCTCTACTTACAAGTTAGACAACTTTTGGAGCTAAACAGGGGCGGCGGACCGGTGTCATGATTCCATGTGCTAGAGTGTCTGTCATTTACGGATAGCATACTTTCAAAGCGTGTGTATGGCATAGTTTGGTCGGGGGTGGGGGGGGGGGGGGGCATTTTATTTCAGTTTTACATTTTTGACCTCTAAATTGTCTTTTCGTCTTGATTTGCCGCTCGCGGTTTTTCGATAAGGATATGGAGAACAGGGAGTCACGATGGGTAAGGAAAGCATTCACGTTACAATAATTAGTGTGTCACAGATGACGTTTACATTCCTACGAGCATCCATGTGGGACATTCTGGGTTCCTACCTCTTTCTCTGTTTATCCCGGGTCAGCCTTAAATTTATGTATCATATTAAAGGTGAATGAAAATTTTAGAGGGGAACCATATGATTTGGGTTTCAGGTTCAGATTCGACTTGTTTCAGCATTTGGTGGGCATTGGGTACCTCACCACTCTGCTCGTGGTCTTGATCGGCTGTCCTTTAAGACTCTTTGTTTCAAACAAGCGAGTGGTAACGTTGGTTCATATTGTAGCCCTGAGAAAGTTATGTACAGTTTAAGAAGAGTCACGTTCCAAACTTCCCAGATTTATTATGGTGAAGAACTGGTATCCGATGGGTGTGATTACAAGCTTTAAGAGCAGGTCATGTTCTGTGTTGGGCAGAATTAATTCTGTGTCATTATTAATTCAGGTAAATTGCACAGAGAAACTGGAATTCGTTGGAACGTTCAAACATTTCACGTAACAGCCGAAGGTCGAAACCATAGACTCTTTCTATTCTAAGTTGAGAACTTGTATAAGCCAGTGTTCCAATTAATAATTATGATAACGTGAATGAGGTGTTCACTCACCACACAGTAACTGTTAAAATGTCTTGTATAATTCAGAAGATAATATTTCACAAGAATAAAATCATGAACAATGGAAAATTTTACGTGTGCTATTTATTGGTTTAGTCAACTAAAAAAATTTTTTTTTAAATTTTTGCCTATGGTTACCCTTAAGCAATTCATCAAAAACCTCAATATTTTTTTTTGCCCATTTTATGATGCAGAAATGTTCTACATATAAAAATAACATTATTTTCACATTTCCTTTTGCTGAAATGCTTGTTCTGACAGAATAAATCAACTTGAAATAAACAATGGGTAGGCCTAAATTCAGTTTTTTCCGGCAATGACAGCCGTAGGTTAACGCAAAGTGTCACTTTTCTGTACATTATAAAATCATGACTCGGAGTTCCACTCGTTAGATATATGAAACACGAGGCAAACTCTTCAAGGAGAATCCATCCATATTCTTTCTAAACAGACTGAATGAATGATCTTCTGTTCGCGTTTTTAGTGTTCTATCTATTCAAAATATAGCTGTTAGAGCCGACCGAAAGAAACTTGTCAATTCCAATCGTTTGTTTTTCAGTGCTTCTACAGGAAAGCAACCTCTGCGATTTGGAAGACTGCCATATTTTCGATTATACCTCCACAGCGTCTTCTT
Source organism: Pictodentalium vernedei (assembly GCA_031216915.1). NCBI lineage: Eukaryota > Metazoa > Mollusca > Scaphopoda > Dentaliida > Dentaliidae > Pictodentalium > Pictodentalium vernedei. The sequence continues at coordinate 48,181 of JAUFNR010000294.1, forward strand.
ACCAGAAAGACGGAGGGAGGTAAGTGTGTCTAAAATCAAATGGTGCCTTTCAGAAGCTGATTTTGATTGTTCCCTTTTGAAACGGGAAAGGCCTTCCTTATATACAACTGAGCAAATCCCGAATAGCAATGGCGCTCGCTTATTTATCAGTCATTTGAGATATCTAAGACACTCATTTCACGGGAAGCCAATTATTTTGTGGCCCGAGAGATATTTCTACATTCAAAATGACGATCAAGACGTGTAACGGTGAGTGAAGTGATGAGGGTGGATTTGCTTTGGATACCCCCAAGTATAGTCCCATATTTGTTCAGTGCTATGGGATGAGCTTTCAGTTATATTGTCCAGCTACCACACAAAGGTTATCAATGGCCATTTAGAGTTATGAGAGTACGTTTTGAACAAATCAAATTATCAATTTCTTTTAGATTTATCAGGGACGCAGATTTTCGATATGTGTGCTTATACCCAAAATCTCAGAATATCATGATTAATGCCTTTCAGTGGAGGGCTTGCTAAACTATGTTTGATTCCTCCAACCCTTTCGTCCCTGCCAACCCCCCCCCCCCCCTCCCCCCACACACACACACACACACACACACAAACACATAGGAGCTATAGACAAGGGAGAGTATTTACGCTGCAGCCGATGGATGTATATTTTATAAGAGTGCACATGGGTGTATTCTTGTAGGGTCCCTGGAAACTGGGGTGGCCACGTTATGCTTTACTGCTTTAATATGACCCAGGATTTAAAGACTTGTGTGCTTTTTCTCTGAAGTGGCAACTTGATTGCAAACAATAGGCTAAACTTCATTTTGTTATGTTTAATAGCAATGATTTAGGCATAAATACTAGGTGGGTGTGACCCAAAAAACAGTAAAGAATTAGGTGGTGGTCAAATGCTGAATCTTTGGCACTTTGAATTGCTTTTTCCTAATAGGTGTGCTTCCTACATCGGAGGGTCCTCGCATTTTCAGAAATGTCAGTGTTATTGATATATGGGTGATTCTATACCACGGAAACATACGTAACTTGACTGAGAATAGATTGAATGCTTGGACAAGAATATGGACAGGGGTAAAAAAT